>SHCU01000486.1:74130-85569 GCA_004307685.1 Ceratina australensis | reverse complement strand
TCCTTTCCTTTCCTCGTGTCAAGTGCTCCGTGATCTCACAGTCCCCACTCTCCTTTTTCTGTCAACGTTGGTTAGGGAACACGGCGCATAGACAGTGACAGTTGGATTATTGGAAGCCTGAAATGACCGAACTGGAGGTGGAGATCGAGTCATAAAGTTTATTGGTCCGATTCGATCTATTAACTCTGCTATCTAACTAATAAATCTTGAAGATCTTCGATCAAGTGGACCCTAAAATTAATTCGAAGTATCGTACAGTTCTGCTGTTCCGTAAAAGTTGCATGTTTTCATGTTAATCACTTCCTTAAAACCGATTTGCAATTCAATTTTCGTATTCACGAATATAGATTACTTAATACCAGAACTCCCGTTTATGCAATTGATTCGAACAAAATTTTTTATCGGCGTGAAATCGATTGAAACGCATGGAAAAGTAATACGTGGCTAATCTCCGATCGAAGTTCCAGTTCTGGGACATGCATATCGATTGATACGTGTCGTGAAAAATAACTTTCACTTTGGCTTTCGGTTTGCCTGCGTTTATCTCGTTCGCATTGAGCGCGTTCACTGGTTCTACGCGTTTCTGAAAGCGCTTAATATCAAACGAGTCGAGATCAAATGCAAACTACATTCTACGTCGAGCTGATTTAAAGGTTTCGTTTGGAAAAATAATTAAGATCGACTGGATCAGAGTGATCAAGTATAAACGATAGTTGCGTCACGTTGGCAAATTACATTGTACCGTGAAATAATTAGAGTTATAGTAAAACGGATTTCGAAAGAAGGTAATGATTAATTCCATCTGGTCGGACAACTGCTCTTTCTCCAGGTAGAATGTAACAAGTTTTACGCAATCTATGGAATTACAGCTAGAAAGGACCACGAAACGACACGTGGACGCGTGGAACCATAATTGCTGTGATCGTGCGGTCAACCCTGTGTTAGAAGAATTCTCTAAATCACGAGAATCCTCCGTTTTCCTTCCGGTTCTGTGAAAATCACTTCTCTTCGCGTTCATTTTTAATCGCGTGACATTAATTACATAAATTGTATTCGTAATTATATGGATGGAAATAAAGTGATTTCGTTTGCGTGTCGCCTCTCACTCGCGAATCCGACGAAAATGTATCAATGGGTCACCGGAGACAGAGTCTGCTTCCAGTGACCTCCTTCGCTCGCTTCTCCTCTCTGCAGGCTCTCAGTTTCCTTTTATCGGATATGGGACACCTGAAACGCAAACGTGAGAATCGATTTGACTGGGATTAATTATGGTAACAAAGGGGAACTGCTAATTCAATTTCGTTATCCAACGTTGTTTCAATCGTTTCTTCATTGAATTCTCCGGAGCTAATAGTACTTTCTTGATTGGTTACCTAATAGTCAGTCATCGCAGAATTTTAGTCATGTTATTCGCCACTTTCGACTTCGGTGATGCAACGAATGGCCATGCATATCGAATTGTTACGGCATTCCGCNNNNGCATTCCGTTCATTTTTTCGACGCTTGATTTCTCTTATAAAACTGAAAATTCTATAAACGGTGAAAATCGCTGGGTGACTAGGTGCGATCATGGATTATCAGTCGGCCGATTGCGGTTAACACTAAACGTACCGGTACTTTACATACGTCTATTTTTACTATAAATGGACAAATGACCCTTCACGAAATAAACGTTAATTTTTAGAAATTCTTAATACTGAAGGAAATGATAATAATCAGATAACATAAGAATTTACAGTGATCCAAATGAACGAAAGAAATAACAATGAGTGTACGATCTTATAGTGAATTTTAAGAGGGATCATTTGACACCTCTTGGTACGTTTAGCGTTAACGCGGAGAAATCAGGAATTTTTGTTACATGCTGCTTTCTATGCTAACAAGAGTCTACCGGTATTATTAATGAGGAATACAAACTACATTCCTGTTGAACCTCCCCTTATTCGGTTTTGAACAATTCCTGATCACGTGGAATCTAACATTCTACGATTATGCATATTTCTGTACAGATATCCTGATATATAAATTATGCTTTTCATCTATCAAGGTTGGATAGCAGTAGATTACATCCTGTGTTTTATCAGATACACGTAATTTTTATGTTGATTTCAGTAATTATATTTAATCTTACGGGTTTTATCTAAGGAGGATCGTTTATGGGGTCAATGCGTCTTCACCATTTAAATGGAAAGTAACCACGCCTGTGCTGGAATAGAACAAACGAAAGTTTAGCCTCGGGCCATATAAGCAAATTAAACCTGTTTTCTAATTCAATAACAGAATCTTAAGTATACACTTCCGTACAAAGGAAAGACGTGAATGACATCGTTTTTTGTACAATTATATTTATTATAAGTCCGTATTATTACAGATAACCATAAAATGGCACGATTATCGAAGCTTCGATCTAAGTGTGCAAAAGAGATAGTAATAAAAAAAAAATTCTCGTCGACGCAACATAAATGTCGTAGATCTCCGCAAAGGATTTACAGTAACTCTTAAATCCTAGTATTCTGGCGGTGAAATAAATAATAATTGCATCGAGAGGAAGCAAGGGGGGGAAGAGGGAAGTAGAGAATAGGAACGAGAATGAACACAGAATATCAAGGCAAGCTTAAGTAGCGCGTAAAGAACGTTAAAAAGTAAATTTCTCGCCGATCGCCAGGAAGCGAGAAATCCGGAAAAGAAAGTAAACGAATCGAAGGGTTCAATTGTCATGCGAAAATGGTACCTCCCCTTTCTAAAGTATTGCCTATATACATGCTACATTTAAATTGCCAATTGGAAAAGGGAATCTAAGTTCACCGATAGAGGTATTAACCCGTTGCACTCGAAGAATTTTTCAAAATGAATTTCTTACATACAAATTAATGTATTAAAATTATTAATAACTTGCTCTTTCGACATTTTTTAAATTAATGTGTATATGAATTTTATAATAATTAAGTTTAATTCAATCAATAATATATTGAAACAGTAGTTATTTATCTATGTAACAAGTATTTTATGAAACGGTGACTGAGAGTCACCTCTCAAATGCAACGGGTTAATAATTAGAAATGGTATTTTTATGCCTTTTGGAATTTCCTTTTTTACGGATTCGATTTTCATCTCTTTCTCCAAGGGGCATTATGTACAAATTTTGATAAGTAGCGGATATTTACTAATTTTGATAAGTACTCGTATTTACAAATAATAAATCGCGCGCGACTCGTCTCGGTCGCGGCCGATTCGGATCGGCGAGCGCACAGCTTTGACTTTCACTCGGTGGACAGTCGGCGCACTTTCGCATCGCGGCACTACCTCGATCGCCTTGGATCTTTCTTCTTCTTTGTCTCCTTCCCGTGAAAGCATTCGCGGCCACGTGTGCAGGCGGTAGGAAATTCAGAATGAACCGTTACCCAGTTATAATTGAACGTTGCCTCACGCCATTGTCATCCGGATACGAGCTTGCTATTATTAATAATTCCGCAGTAAAATCAAGTGATGCATGCGAATCGACTTTAAAGAATTAGTAAGAACAGTGATTGTTCGTGCGATTTTAGCACGAGCACGCGAATGCGTGTTAATTCAACACGTGTTTCGGGTATCGTTAAGATTTCGACTCGTTCGATTATCTTGTTTGCTCAAGAGACCGCGCGCTGTGCCTGCGTCCGCCGTCCTAAACTAACAAATTATCGTCCTGACAAGCGGGCCCCATGCTGGGCCAGTTGCACGCGCTCGCCCCATTATCGAAAGTCAAGTGCACCGGGCAGTTGAACACGTGGAGAGTGAATTTCTTCTTCCACTCGTCCCAGTGACAAGCGTAGAACTTGTTGCAGAAGTTCGGGTGCCTGAACAAACCCGGCCTGGCGCAGTTAGTCACTCCGTCGATTACCTCCTCCGACTCGCCGAACGCTGGCTGTTCCGCGGTAGAATTTTTCTTTCCAACGGCGTTAAACGAATTCGTGGCACTTACGGTATTCAGGCTCTTTCCGGCTCTGAAATTGGCATTGAATCCGCGGCTTGAAACGCTGCCGCGAGCTTCCAGGCCCGCGGACGGAGTCACGCTTGGGAGATAAGTGGAAGAAGGTTTCTCCTGAGTTTGGGAACTAGGGATCTTAGGTATCTGACTGTTCCAGATTTTAACAGGTCCTTGATACTCGTCGCTTTCCTCGTACGAGTTCTCCTTCTCAAGATCCACGTAAATATCTGATTCGTCGTAATTGCCCAGATCGATTTTGCCCTTTGAGGAATTTATTAATTTCGAGCCTGGCCCTCGGAGATTCGCGAACGGATCTCCTCGACAGGTGCATTCCGCGCCGAGTTTACCCAGCAACAGAGGGTGCAGATCGCTCCATTTGACGATCACTTTGCCCTTACCCACTGCCGTTGTCTTTGCGGTAGTCTGATACGTGATCACTGATGATGGCTTCGAGTAACCACCCGAGTATGTCGTTACAGCGAGAGGTGATTGGGTTTTGATCGATGCTGGCGTGGTTGAGCTGTAGCCAGGTCGTATCTTCGAGTAATCGAAACCGGAAATCGTTGAACTATAACCCTGCTGCGTTCTGGAGTAATCACCAGCAGAGATCGATCCTTGGTAAACGTCGTACTGGCTTGGAACGTATTTGGTGGTGCCTCGGTTGTACCCTGTGAATTTTCCAGTCTCGTCGCGCGAGCTGGAAGAAATACCACTTGCAGCTGAGTGCACAGTGTAGCCAGTCGAATAGGGTTGCTGTAAAATAAAAATAATTTTTTAGGAATATAACATTTAGGGACATTAAACGAATTAGTGATTTAATATTGAATAGGATTTACCTGTGGTCTCAGTGATTCCTGTATACCACTAGGCGTTACACCGCCTCCATATACACTCTTGGAGGTCGAGCTGAAGTAGCCAGAGCCAGATGGACCAACAGTAGGTCTGCTGTACTCGTACTGCACACAAAGAATTTTGGACACGTTAGGAAAAAAAATAAAATACGTAATCAACGCTAATGCGAAAAAGTTCGTACCCCTGGTGTCGGCGTTGCCGCAGGTATGGACGCTGGAGTCGTACTACTGTATCCTCGATCCTTGGAACTAAAGTCAAACTGAGATCCAGTGTAAACACTTCCGTATTGTATTTCCGGGATCGATGTTGAAGTTCTGTAACCAGTATCTATCGGTCGAACCGTCGAGATAGGAATCTTCGCAGCTTCGAAGAAGGTCGTTCTGTAATCGTCTAAAGTTGTACCGGCCGACGTATAGAAAGGTGCACGCGTGAACCCAGTGGGCTTGCTCACAACCGTGGGTACGCTGGGTGTATTATACACTTCAACGTTCAAGAACGGTGTCGGGGTAGTGGAACCGAAGACACTGCTCTCAGTCGAAGGAACCCTGGTTCCCGTATGGAAGGGAACGCTCGGGGTGGGATACGAGTATCCAGGACCCTTGGAAATGCCCAGATCAATCTTAGAGGTGTCCACGCGATTGATGTCCTGGTTATAAGTCGACGTGACGCTGCTTTCCGTAGAAGATTTCGTGTATCCTGCTACGTTGCCTTCGAACGCGTTTGCACCGATACTGTCAGGCTTTGGAGTCGGTCGTGATCTTCCTGTGCCGATAACGTAGCTACCTCCTGCGGCCAGAGTGCCACTGGTGACTCCGGATTGAGTGAGTCCAGTCTTGGAGAATCCAGTCGGCGTCGATGGCGTCGGGCGTCCTTTGCTTCCAGGGATAATCGTGTCCGGAGGGATTGTACCACCAGCTGGTCTGTAATCTGGGAGATCGTTTTCCGTGTACTTCGTCGTTACGTCGCCGTTGTTGAATCTTATGGTACCCCGGCCTCCATTGTCATGGTACTCGTTCGTCTTGTAACCACTGTCATAAGAGGTTGTAGTTTTGGTTCCAAACGATGATCCCGAAATAATACCATGTTGCGTGTATCCTGTGTCTGGATACACGTGTCCCGCGGAGCCAATGATCGTTCCTTGCTGGACGGTTCCACCGAGGGAAACGCCGGGCGCTGTTTGGCCTGTTAGAATAATACCGGGACTCGGCTGTCCTTTGATTATTGTTCCAGAGCCAGGTGATGCTGTGACTGCAACTCCGGGCGAAGGTGTTCCGTACAAAACTGTTCCAGGACTGCCTGAACCGTATATAGTTTTCACTCCTTGGGTAACGACGTAACCAGGAGAGCTAGGACCAGTTTTCGTGTATCCTGGATGGCCATCACTGGTTAATATCGATCCTTGGTCCACAGTACCTCCGAAGACTGCTCCAGGGCTCTCTCCGTAAGTTATTATAGTTCCTGGGGTGGAATCTCCGGTGATAATCGAACCCTGAACATTTTGTCCGGTGATTATGGTTCCAGCCCCCGCGTATCCACCTGGTGTGACGCCTCCGTGGTACGTTGTTCCAATGGAAGGTATGTAACTTCCACCGAAGCTGATGTTTCGGCTTCCCGTGTATCCACCTTGGTAGATACTTGACCCGGAGGTAACACCAGTTGAAACGTAGCCGTCAGTTTTGTAAGTTTGTCCGCCGGATGGCTGAGGATAGCACGAGGTGATGCAGATTGGTTGTTCAGGTTTATCGATCAAAACTGGTCCGGCTGAAATGAACAAAAATGAATCAAACATTGATACAACGTATTTTTAAAGAAATAAACATATTTTATAAAATACTTACGAGTCTGTGCGTGTACGCTGGTCACACCTATTCCAGTTCCAGTCGGTCTACTTGAAGCATAGATTGGCGTTTGCGCTGGTCGACTGGAACCAGTTCCAAAACTGGATCCTGTGTACTTCGTTCCTGTTTCTCCGCTGTACCCGTGGCCAGTTGCTCCTGATCCAATTCCGGAATAATCGACTCCTGAAACCGTCGATCCGTAAGAGTACCCTCCTGATCCTGAATAACTACTAGATCCTGCGTGAGCGGAAGTCGTTGCGCCGGAATATCCTCCGCCAATAGATCCTGAATATCCTCCGGTGGATCCTCCATGGACAGAACTTGTTGTTCCTGAATATCCTCCACCGGTAGATCCTGAATATCCTCCGCTCAGTCCACCGTGAACAGAGCTCGTTGTTCCTGAGTATCCTCCTCCACTGGATCCACCATGAATAGAGCTCGTTGTTCCTGAGTATCCGAAGTATCCTCCTTGAGTTGATCCAGAATCTGCGCCACCGCCAGAGCTTGAGTAACTATATCCAGTTCCACCTGGTTTTGAATATCCCGTGCCAGCAGAAGATCCTCCGTAAATATTTCCGGATGAATATCCTACGCCTGATTCTGTACGTCCAATACCCGTTGATCCTGAATATCCATGTCCGGTTCCTGTTTCGACTTTTCCGGATCCCGAATATCCGCCTCCAGTCGATCCAGTGTATCCACCAGCTCCTTGGCCACCGAATGATACTCCATGTCCTGCAGTTCCAGTGTATCCACCAGCTCCTTGGCCACCGAATGATACTCCATGATCAATTGTCTGAGTGTATCCAGTTCCAGTTGATACAGTGTATCCGCCAGATCCTTGGCCACCCAACGAAATTCCATGCCCAGCACCAGTAGATCCAGTGTATCCGCCAGATCCTTGGCCACCCAACGAAATTCCATGTTCAGCACCAGTAGATCCAGTGTAACCACCAGATCCTTGGCCACCCAACGAAATTCCATGCCCAGCACCAGTAGATCCAGTGTATCCGCCAGATCCTTGGCCACCCAACGAAATTCCATGTCCAGCACCAGTAGATCCAGTGTATCCGCCAGATCCTTGGCCACCCAACGAAATTCCATGTTCAGCACCAGTAGATCCAGTGTAACCACCAGATCCTTGGCCACCCAACGAAATTCCATGCCCAGCACCAGTAGATCCAGTGTATCCGCCAGATCCTTGGCCACCCAACGAAATTCCATGTTCAGCACCAGTAGATCCAGTGTATCCACCAGATCCTTGGCCACCCAACGAAATTCCATGCCCAGCACCAGTAGATCCAGTGTATCCGCCAGATCCTTGGCCACCCAACGAAATTCCATGTTCAGCACCAGTAGATCCAGTGTATCCACCAGATCCTTGGCCACCCAACGAAATTCCATGCCCAGCACCAGTAGATCCAGTGTATCCGCCAGATCCTTGGCCACCCAACGAAATTCCATGTTCAGCACCAGTAGATCCAGTGTATCCACCAGACCCTTGGCCACCCAACGAAATTCCATGCCCAGCACCAGTAGATCCAGTGTATCCGCCAGATCCTTGGCCACCCAACGAAATTCCATGTTCAGCACCAGTAGATCCAGTGTATCCACCAGATCCTTGGCCACCCAACGAAATTCCATGCCCAGCACCAGTAGATCCAGTGTATCCGCCAGATCCTTGGCCACCCAACGAAATTCCATGTTCAGCACCAGTAGATCCAGTGTATCCACCAGATCCTTGGCCACCCAACGAAATTCCATGACCAGCACCAGTAGATCCAGTGTAACCACCAGATCCTTGGCCACCCAACGAAATTCCATGGCCAGCACCAGTAGATCCAGTGTATCCATCAGACCCTTGGCCACCCAACGCAATTCCATGACCAGCAGCAGTAGATCCAGTGTAACCACCAGATCCTTGGCCACCCAACGAAATTCCATGGCCAGCACCAGTAGATCCAGTGTATCCATCAGACCCTTGGCCACCGAATGATACTCCATGTCCTGCAGTTCCAGTCGATCCAGTGTAACCACCAGCTCCTTGGCCACCAAACGAAACTCCATGATCTATTGTTTGAGTGTACCCAGTTCCACCCGCTCCAGAGCTCTGACCACCGAATGAAACTCCATGATCGCTTCCAGGGGCTCCTGTATAACCTGACCCAGATCCAGTGTATCCAGTTCCAAATTGACCTCCAATCGAACCTCCGTGATCAGCTCCAGTCGAACCAGTGTATCCACCAGATCCTTGGCCACCGAATGATACTCCATGTCCTGCAGTTCCAGTCGATCCAGTATATCCACCAGATCCTTGGCCACCGAATGAAACTCCGTGACCAGCAGTTACTGTGTATCCACTTCCACCTGCTCCAGTATACCCGCCAGATCCTTGGCCACCGAATGAAACTCCATGACCAGCACCAGTAGCTCCAGTGTAACCACCAGCTCCTTGGCCACCGAATGAAACTCCATGTCCAACACCAGCTGCTCCAGAATATCCGGTTCCAGTTACACCCTGACCGGAGTATCCACCCGTTCCCGCGTATCCTGATCCCGCGTCGGTGTACCCAACGCCAATCGTGGAACCAGTGAATCCGTGAGGCAACCCTCCTGTGTGATATCCACCAGTACTTATCGGTGTCCCACTGCCAAACTCGTACTCTGGTCTCTCGTAAGCGTTGCCGGAGTACCCTGCTACAAGCCACGGCCACTCGCAGACCAATTTCTGTTCGTCGAAGATCAGTCCGAACGGGCAACGGAATTCGTATGCCATTATTTCCGGTCGTCCTGTATCATACTTTCCAATTAGTTAATTATTCAAGATTTTGAATAATTCGTCGTTTAATTGTAAATTATGAACCTAAGTCGATGCAGGCGAAGAACCATCGTGGATTTTGGTGGTCCGCGTAGTAGAGGTTTTCCAATGAGTTGTTATCTAATTTACAAAACTAATTATATAAACTCAACGGAACTCAAACGGAATCGTGCAATAATCATGTCATTAAAGTGAGCACAACTTACATAAAATGTCATTAGAATAACAGGATTAATTTTTTAAATCTACAATAGAAAGGAATCGTATTTAACAGTAGATGTTAATGCAAACACACAGATTAGAAAAATAACTTTTATTTACATGCAAATCGTCTTCCAAAGCGTTTAACACGGCTGCCCTCGATTTCCTTTTGAAATCCGAAAACGAATGATGAACCTCATGCGTGAGAGGTTCAGCGCAGCTGGTTTTCCTATCATTTTCTATGCCGTGTACCGCTAACCCCGGCAGATCTCGAAGCAGCACGTACTTCCCCTGTGAAACAAATTATTTTAAACAAAAATTGTATTTCACACAAATCGAAGAGGATGTTCATAAAATAATTCAGTACTTTTATCGAGATAGATATTTTGTCCTCAAACGCGATCCACGTCTTATCCTTGAACGCGTAAGGAGCGGTAAGATCCTCGTCTCTCTCCACCGTCCATTCTCCCTTGTTCATCAAATCGCACAGCTAAGAAAATAAAAGTGACACTGGTAATTGATCAATTTAAAAAGCTGCAAGTCAGCGGATAACGCGCGTTCTTTCAATTTAAACCGTGCGCATTACAAAATGCGATTATAAATCATATGACAATTTCTATGAAGGTATTGTTTCGTATCTGTGTCAGTAAACCCATCCGTCGGGCTCGCACCTGTCTCTGATCAATGACAACCGGCTGCATCTCCTCGGTGGGTGCCCTTGGGGCATTGTCGTCCTGATCCTTAAGCGTGAACCTGTACGCGCTCGCCGGCACCGATATCAAGATTTTCCTCTTGGGAGCGCCCAGGCCGCTGACCAAGTCGATCAGGCTGTCCGCGTTGAACATGTCGAACAGGCCCATCAGACGTGACGGATGGAAAGTGCGCTGGGCATCGTCGTCCTCCACCAAATAGTGCGTCGGGATCGTGAACAGGTCCACGTACCTGCCCATTCATTCGCATATCATTTAACCATAAAATAAATTAATAAATAAAATCAATTTAATTCGCGTATCACTAAATATCATTTAATAATTTAATTGATTCAATAGGATGCGCATTGATTCATTATATGAATCATTTTTTGAAAACGGGTGACACGCGAATCGATTCATCAGCGGAACGTGCCGCTTGTATCATCAGGCGATTATCATTGTGCGCGGAGTGTCGTCCGAGGATCGTATCGAGAACGGTCTCATTCATATTTCAAGAACGCGCCGTGAGTGTATGCCAGCAACCCGAAACTCATCCATATTCAATGAAACATATTATTCCCTGTGACACCGTCCCACAATGAGAATCACGAGCATCGGTTTTAGAATTTGGTCTTGACTCACATACAATTCTAATCTCATGCCTGTCTCCGCGGTTCGTTAGCATTCACGATTTTTGCGCAATCGGGCATGAAAGAAAAAATCTTCTACGAATATCCTATAAGCCTTCTTATAAGCAAAATCGTAAGAATGTTAACCCTTTGCACTCGATGGGTGACTCACGGTCGCCATTTGTTTTATAAAATGAAATATATATAATTAATTAAATAGGAATTTAAATATGTTATAAAATTCATATATATTTAAAAATTGACAGTAGTTTCACATAATATATAATAATTATAATATCTATTACGTTATATATCTATTAATTTTATATATTTATTATTATTAGATTTATTATAATATCATATAATATATAATAATTATGACAATATAAAATAGGGAAATTCAGTAAATAATTGGAGGAGATTTTCCCGAGTGCAAAGGGTTAAA
>SHCU01000486.1:20289-61759 GCA_004307685.1 Ceratina australensis | reverse complement strand
AGAGCTTGCGCGTTTACTTGTAAATAAAGGGAATGTCTCTCCTCTTATCGTGCCAATAATCTGTCAAAATACAAAGCCGGCTGGTAACCGCGTCTGGCGTCGTAATTTACACGCGAATCGGCCTTCGCTTCGCGCGTTCCCGAAATGAATCGCCACCGCGTACAATAAAACGATCCCCGGGGCCTGGCAAGGTCAGGAAAGCGGACATGAGATTGAACACGGACCATTCTCGTTTGATATTCTGGCACAAGGGCATGGAATCCGCGCGCTTAGGCGAATTAGGGAGACGATCGCTTATCGTTTCGTTTTATTGAAACGTGATACAATTATCAGATGAAATAAGATTGGCCAGTTGGAGAATTTATAATTGGGTAATAATTTCTCCCTGTACGCCATGAGCGTGGCTGGAAGAAATGTTACGTAGCGATGTGAACGTGCCTATTTATTTAAAACGTGCGGCATAAATGTGTATCGCGACGGGACGTGCATAAATATTCAATGGCACCGGCCGATCGTCCATAGATTAAAACCGTCGAAGGGTTACAGTCCCTCTCTCTCTCTCTCTCTCCCTGTGTTCCTGTTCCGTTTGTAAGAAATGCAGTTTATGTAGCCAGGTTACGTCTCTATATCTCTATCGAGGCGATTGATCGATCTCCGGTGATTCCGTTCGATAAAATGTGGAAAAGCGAACCACGCCCAAGCGTGGCCCGCATAAAACCGGCAACGGGTATAATGTTACGCCCAGGGGGTTACGCAAGGGGTGACACGGTGCCACCATAAAGCATATTTCCAGCCGTGCATAATGCGGCGAAAGGTCATCGCGTTTGGCCCCTTTCAATCTTTAAAACCAAATTTTACGATCCCCGACTCGTGGCCCATTACATTCGACTCGGTATCGACAGTCTTTACACGACTAACTTACCCTTATTGGGGATCGAACGAGCGTTATTCGTTTGCTCGAAGATTTTCATACAATGACCACGGTGAGAAAAAAATATGACGGTTAGTTTCTGATCCGGGCGATTGCGTTACGTTCTAACGTCGCGCGCCCGCCAGGGAATTCAATTTCTACTCCTTGACATGAAACGGCGGGAGCCTGTAAGGTCCTTAGACAGGAGATAAGCCCCGGGGCTGCGCGCTACTTGTATCGGGCGCAAGTGGATTCCTGACAAGCCGATTCCTTTGTGATACGAAACTCCTCCTGGCAGGAGAGAGCTTATTTGCATTCGATAACAGCCGGACGGCTTAAAAACGGGATCGCGCCTTCACCGTCGCCTCTCAGCGACCTGTTCGCCTGTAAAAAAAAAGAAGAGACCTATCAGTTTTCGATATGAATTGTCTAAAAAACAAAATTTTCTGTATTAAGTGCATAGAATTTAAGCATCTTTTAGCAGGTGAATTGACAAGTAAGAAATGTAAACTGATACCTTTTTGCATTTAATTGCAACTCGTGTGAAAAGATTATATTAATTTATGGATGATTAAAAATTGTACACGAGCCTACATTGTCAAATGAATTTTCTGTAAAACGAAATTTTCTATATTATGTGCATGAAATTTAAACACCTTTAAGCAGGTGAATTGACAAGTAAGAAATGTAAACTGATACTTTTCTGCATTTAATTGCAACTCGTGTGAAAAGATTATATTAATTTATGGATGATTAAAAATTGTACATGAGCCTACATTGTCAAGGTCTTGACAGCTTCTCCAGTGACGCAATCAGATAAGAATTTCATAGAGTAATTTACGCTGTTGCTTCTGCCTCGTAACGCGATGATTATGTTATACGCGGGACCATAATAAACTCCGCGTCTTCTGTTTGTGGCTAAACTGTTTTACTCTGCTATCAGGAGATAGACTTAGAAATTGTATCTGATATAATCAGAGGAATTTCTATAGGAATTCTAAATGAGATAAAACGACCGTACGAGAGTTCCGAGACTAATCAATTATTTTTGTGCACATGAACGTAATGGAAAATTCTATATAAATAACTGAAATGTCAGGTGTTACGTACCACATTAAGGAACGCGTATTTTCCTTAATTGCATTCGCCGGAGAAAGGTGAAGAAGGTTTCGTTTAAAAGCGAATTCATTATAAATGCCGCGAGCTATTCTTATCGGTCATCGGGTAAAGATGGGATCGAAATGACCCCGGTGAAAAAACAAGTCCGACGTTTTAATTAAAAATGTCACGACGAATTACGGGTAAATTTCAACCGTCAAATGTCTGATACGTTGTTTCGTAATTCGAACAGGCGCGTGCAATTTCACGCGTGCAAGGACGCGAGCTTAAAGGAAGTAATTAGATTTGAAGAGGAAGGACGAAGGTATCTCAATAAGTCATTTTTTTTCATAACAGTCTTGCCAACTCGAAGGACGAACGAATTGCGAAATTATTGGGTCTCATCGCTGCGGCGTCTCTTCAACAATTTCTTCTCTCGTTTCCGCGTTAACATTACTTAACGCATAATTCTCCTGCGATAAGTAATTCGATCCAATAATTTTCCTCAATTTTTTCATACAATATTATTATGATGAAGATATACGTCCCTCTTTTATAATACCAATTACATAATATATATATATAACAAGTACACATATACAATGCACGTTTATTATACATACTTTATTACATATAATACATATTTCATTGAATTGAATATTTATTAAATTTAATACATATTTTATTATACATATTCATGATATTTATTATACATAATATTATATGATTATTATATTATTACTATCATATGATACTAATATATGTAATATATATTATTATGCTAATATGATAATAATAATACATAAAATGATATAAAATGTTAACATGATAAAAATGATGTAAAATGATATATATGATAATAATATATGTAATGTATATATATATATATTCTTATCATATTTATGTCATATTTATTATACATAATTACACGTATACAACTATACAAAAAATATTACCTATTACCTATTACGCGTAAAAGAAATTTGACATTGTTGCCCGATACACTTATTGGGCGTTATTTTCGCTGCAATTATGTCATCAGCTCGGGGTCAGCCCGATCAATCTCACCCGCGATTTCGTTTCCTCTACACGGTTCTTCAATTACACGCGAGATCCGTGGGCCCGACCTTATTAAATCGTCGAAACCGAAATCGTTGTTTACGTAATCGATCGGTGATCCACCGGGCGCATTTCGCTCTTTTCGCATTCCATCGTTGGGCTGGTAGCCACCCGAGATGTCCGACCCGTGTTCCCGCTCCTCCGTCACCACTTTCTCCAAGGGATTGCGTCACGCGCGCGCGCGCGACACCCCATTTCCACACGGGTTGCTTCAACGCGTAAAAACATTTTCGTCTCATTACCGCCCATAGGGAAGTCACCGCGGATCCGAACATCATCCCGAGCAATTAAACGGGAATTTAGCGAATGCCCAATGTACAATTATCGTTAGACGTGACACGCTTCGTTCTTACTCAATGCAATTTTTTATTGGAGCTCGACGGTTACTTTTATTTTTATTACATTATTTGTATTTTTATTAGATTTTAATATTTGTATTTTTATTACATTTATTATTTTTATATTATTATTTATAGATTATTCTTAATCTTTTGATGGATGAATTTTCTAGACCATCCGATGTCATTGTGAAATCACGTTCTATTCATAAAGTCGTATTGTGGATTTTGAGCTAAGACTTTCTGCGCAGTCATTTTTAAGCAATTTTACCATCCCGTGTTACGTAATTCATAAATTAAGCTATTGTAAAGATTTGACGAAAGTGCCTGGCCTTCGTTCAACATCCGTGATTTATATAATAATAATCCTTCAACGAGACTCGAAGCTTGCGATCCACCGTATGTTCTTAACGCAGGAATCATTGAACATTTGTTTCGTCAAATCATTTTTTAACTCGTTGATTACGAAACCTGGGACAGTGGGAAACGCGTTTTGCGAGCTTAATTGATGCCCGGCGGTAAAAAGGTAAACGAGACGAAAACAAAAGCATGCGGAAAGAATCCAGTTCTCAATTGACGGGGGCAGGAAAGAAAGTTGTCTACGCGCGGGCCGCATCGTCGTTCGTTTAGAAATCGCGAAGAATGAAGGATCTGGAACGATTGGTAAAGTTGAACTTGCGTGTCCACCGCCTAGTCACGCGTCTGACTCGAGACCCCGATATCGAAAGGAGATCCCGATATCTTTCCTCGCTGCCTCTATATAGTAAGTAGGTAGATCGGGAAAGTAAAAGTGTTACAGTTTAACTAACGTTTCTTATGCCCGACGTAAGAACACCGTGTAACAAGTTGTGCGTAATGGAAATCCCCGTAAGTTCGATTTCAGAAAGAAAAGTTTGATATCTATTCATTAATTATGGAAATGAAATATAATTGAGAAAGTTTTTATGAATGAATTTAGAAACCCTAATTATTTTTCATTTTCAAAATTGATCGTATCACACGGATAGTCATCGATGCTCGAGACGTAGACGTTCTGCATTATTCATGGTCTCGTACATTCGGTGTCTCGTTAAGGGACAATAGGCGCAGAAAAATGGCGAAAGTTCATGTCGACAAAATGCGTGGACTTGCGTAAAGAATGGTTGCTAAAAGTAGATAATCACGGCTGCATTTCCCCAATACTGTTACGAAACGCTTGTAACGGTCGAACTATCGCCACGGTCAATCGACACGCACCACGGATCACCACTGTCAATGAGCTCGACTCGATTCACTGTCACTTTCGATAATTAACCAAATTATTTAACTCGACGATTAATTTCTACCGAGCCGTTTATGGAGCGAACTCACTTTCGGTAAGATCAACGTTCTGGCACGTTGGAAAATCCTTTGCTCATCGTTTAGAATCGTACGAATAGAACTGGACTCGAAATTTCTCCGACATTCTGATTAGTCAGCGAACTAAAGGTATTTCACCTTTCTCTGTCGACTTCCAAGGAATTGTATTACATACTGGGGCGTGCAAAATGCATTTTCGCGAGCCGCGTCACCGCAGTCGCATTCGCGGATTTATGAATCATCAATAAATAAAAGGTCGAGATTTTGTCACGAGAGAGATTTGTTCGCTACTTAATTAAATGCCTCGCGACCAGGTGAATTCTGTCACGAAGATCGTCCATTGTTCCAATCGAAGATTTTATTACCTCGTAAATCTGAATTAAACAGATTTAAATGATTTATCTCGGCCGCTATTATTTACAGTATCACGCGAATCCGGAGTGATATGTGCGATGCGATTCCGATGGCTGGCGCCAATTTTTTTTCACAAATCCATGCCCCCGTTTCGATCCATCGTGTATCGACATTGGCAAATCGGCAAGGCTGGCTGGTGAACGCCTAACCCAGACCTTCTCTCCAGATAAAATCCGGAGAACTCGTTCAGGTTTACGAGGTGAACCGACTCTCTCGAGATCCTTTATCTCTGTTATGCGTGGCAGCTTGATAAAATGCGTAACGCGAAATTATCACGGACAGGGAAGGTTTTAAGTCTGCTGGGAAAACGACACGTCGTCGTGCCGAACAAACGAACTTTATTCCCACCCTTGAAACCGTTTCGTAATTTTCTATTGCGGGCAACTGAAAGTCCTTCGCTCGTTAAGAATTCTTCCTCCGACCGTACGATTAAAAGGTGTAATGTCAAACGAAAAAATAGTTACCGAGCGTCTATTAAAATTCTTGAAATTTAACCCTTTGCATTCGAAGGGTGACTCACAATCACCATTTATTTTATAAAATAATTATTAAATAGGGGAATAATTATTATTTGAATATAGTATTGGCTATTTTTAAATTAAGATACATGTGTATAGACTTTATAATATTTAAGTTTAATTCAATCAGTACTACATTAAAATAATAAAGTAATAAAATATATAATAAAATAAAGAGGAAATTAATAATAAATTTAATATATTAATTTATAGAAATTCATTAAAAATTAACGGTAAAAATTCTCGAGTGCAAAGGGTTAATACGTTTCCGTTATCGGCAGGCAACATCCTCAGCCGCTGTTTCTGGAAAAAGATTTAGAGAACCGAATGAATTCAGTATGAATTGTGTAATTGCCACGGCTTAGGGAAATTTAATTACGGGTTACAGACAACTAAGTTGAAAGTCTGTCACGATCGTGGCTAATCTGTTTACCAGAAAATTTGTTGTAACGTGAAATGAAAGGACACGTCTGCCTGCGTGGCAAGGATCAGAACGCGGGCGTGTGTCGAAACATGGTCCACCTACAACAAGAGTTAATCATGTCAAGGACCCATTCAACGTTCTCTCTGTTTGTGCCACGGCATAATCTCGTTATAATACCCTCTTAACCCTATGCGAATGAATCAATTTCACGCGATGACAATGAGCTTAAAGGAATTTCGACGCGTGCCAACGATCGTTGCGAAACGTCTTAGACACCTTCTAATCCTGATTAAAAATACGACTGAACGTTTCGTTAAAATACGTTTTTAACACTAGATTGCCGAAGGAAGTCATTTCGACTGGTGTTTAGTTTCAATTAGAAAAAGAATTATGTATATAATAATACAATCCCTTAGAAATTTGTTTTATTGTTAACATTTACTAATAATCTGTTTAATATCTGTAAATAATATAAGAAACAATTGATTTTAAATAAATTTCTTTACACCTTAGTTATTCTTTCACAATGAGTCATTTTGCCTGCTTTTGGGCAATATAGGTATATACTAAGCTTCAGTCTTTCTAGTGTTAAAAACAGAAGTACATGTTCCTGGACATTAATGTGTCTTGAAAATTTGATTTACTACCTTCGAGAGACAGATCCCATTGTTCCATGATTCTCAGAAAAGTATTGCGTGCATTTTCCTGATTGTCATTCGTGCTGTTCATAAGATGAGTATTTAGATCATCGGAGTCGATGATCCAAGTAACAATGAAACGTCTAGCTGGAAAATGTCGTAACGGGCCAGGAATAATCTACGAGATCGTGTCATTGGGCAAAAATTTGCATAATATTTTAGAAGTTATTATCTTATCGTCCGGCCTTGATGAGTCAAGCCTCGGAAGAGGAACAATCAAAGTCGATTCTACAGGTTCGCTCTTTATGGCAGTTTAATTACTTATTTCTAACTAAACCGCCTTCACGTGTCTGCTCTCTTTTTCCAGTCGTTCCATTTTAGGATCGATCTCGTTTCCAGCTCGTTTCCACGTCCGACGCAACCAGTCAAACCGATTCGAACTCGGCGAGTTATGCTCGATGCCACCGAGTGTCAGATCTCGCTTAAAAATCGGCTTAAGCGGGTTTTAAAAATCAGCGACGAGTTATCGTCCCGATCGGCACCTGCAAATTCCGTTCTGACGACTTGTAAGTTGCGAAGCTCATTTCTGATCCCGCGGACTGCTCCGACCGTGTCACTCCGCTTTCTTCTTGTTCGCTTTTCGGAACAAACATGGCCATGGTCGGTCTCGTGACCCGGCCGAATTGCGAAAGCAAAATCCGCGCCGATTTTTCGGATCCCTCGCGATCGATCAGATTAGATGGGACGTCGCTGATTTTTGTGCTACTCCCACGCACGTACCACACGTTTGTATTTAATTCCAGCCGAAATACAATGAATAGATTGTATAACGTTACGCTGTATGATATTACGCGTTGGAGACCGTAGATAAACGATTTAAAAAGTTGGATTAAGAAACATGATTTGCAGGTTTACATACGTTTGCAACTTTCCTGGAATTATTTTTCAATCGTACTATCAGTACATAATTGTGCGATAAAATTAATCTGTAACAACAATCATTATCTCTATTCGTGTATTTCCCGATCGTGTGTATCGCTTTTGGAACGAGGATGACGAAACTCGCTTCTGAAATCATTCAACGCGCAATTATGCTAATTCTGCTGTCAAATGAGGATTCTATTAATCGTAAATTTGATCGTTTCATAGAGTTCCGGTGCATGGTTTTATTCCTGGATGCGTTACGCACGCCCCGTTGCGTGTGATGCAATTTCTGACGTCGTATGCACGTGATGTCAGAGAGAAAGATAACGCGCGATTTTTAGATCGAGTTTCAAAACAGTTGTCACTGCTTCCGTTGAATCGTTTGCAAACATGCATGATAATTAATCTTGAACTTTATACTCGTATCAATTTCTTTTGAGTACGTGATACCAATTCTTTTCGTTTGACGTGTACAAACCGAAGAATCGTTCCAAACTGAATCCAGATTATTATACTTGTTCTATTGATAGTTGAATAAAATGTTTTAATAAATATTTGTTATGAATTTTTAAGTAAAAAGTATAATGTTGTTTGTCTTACCAGTAGCGTCATCCAACAACGAGCTGAGGAACTGTCTCTTTTCAAAAGAGAATGGTTCACCGCGACCGCGCCGGCAGAAGAGATATGCCACGCAACCGCTGTAAATTATCTTAATACAAAATTGTATTAATAGAAAATAAATTTTAATAAACCATACAAAGACTAGGAAGTCAGGAACAAAGTCATAAGTTCCATTCTTATGTGTGTTTTCTAAATGGTATTCTAATGGCCATAAGAAGTTTTACTTTGGGAAGATGTTTAGGACACCCACGTGTATTTACGAGATGTCTTAATAGTCCCCTTGTCAAGATCTTAAGAAGCATCGATCCTTCAGGTCATTTTTACTGTTCGGTAGCTACCTAAACATTCTGTAAGTGGGGTGCCCAGATCCATTTCCCATTGGTCCAGATGGTCGCACATCTGTTCAATCGATGCTCGCTCTGCCCACGTCACACAGCTGCGACCGAACAGCTGTTACGAGCTAGCGATGTCCTCTTCCAACTCGCGCTTCAAACAAACTCCAAAGTTCCTCAGATATCTACACCTTCCAATCTCTCCAACAACAAACTATAAAAATGCGTTTAAAATTCTAGCTCGCTCTTCGAGTTATCATCATCGAGAAGCTTCAGGCTCTTATTGTACGCAAAGAATCTTGGAAGGTTGAAAGCGATTTGAAACGGCTCGATGCCATCGCTGGTTCGAAGCGCGTCGACTCGGATTGGCTCGCCGGCGGCTGTCTTCAAGAACGGAGGGCGCCAGTATCTTGTTCTAACTATTGAAATTGTTATTCAAACCATGGAACGAGATAAACCGATTCGAACTCGGCGAGTTATGCTCGATGCCACCGAGTGTCAGATCTCGTTTAAAAATCGGCTTAAGCGGGTATTAAAAATCAGCGTCGAGTTATCGTCCCGATCAGCACCTGCAAATTCCGTTCTGACGACTTTTAAGTTGCGAAGCTGATTTCTGATCCCGCGGACTGCTCCGACCGTATCATTCCGTTTTCTTCTTGTTCGCTTTTCGGAACAAACATGGCCATGGTCAATTTCGTGACCCGGCCGAATCGCGAAAGCAAAATCCGCTATCTACACCTTCCATCTCTCCAACTACAAACTATAAAAATGCGTTTCAAATTCTAGCTCGCTCTTCGAGTTATCATCATCGAGAAGCTTCAGGCTCGTGTTGTCTGCAAAGAATCTTGGAAGGTTGAAAGCGATTTGAAACGGCTCGATGCCATCGCTGGTTCGAAGCGCGTCGACTCGGATTGGCTCGCCGGCGGCTGCCTTGAAGAACGGAGGGCGCCAGTATCTTGTTCTAACTATTGAAATTGTTATTCAAAGCATGGAACGAGATAAACTGATAGCGCATGCGTGTCGTGGTTGCCGCATCGACACCAGGAAGCCAAACCGAGTTGCCCTCAGTTACTCTAGTGGCCGGTTTGAGAAGGGCTGCCACCGGAGGAGTACAGAACGGGTTTCCTCTTTATTTGACCCTCGCGCCTGCGCTCGCACCTTTACACATTCGACAGAGAAACCAGTCTCTCGCGGGTCAACCACGTCACTGGGAGACCTCTTTACGACGAAAATGTCCTACTGCACTCGAATCCTTCGGGGCCAGGTATGAACCGCACGAACTGTTTAGTGAGATCAAGAGAAATAAGGGTGTCGCGTTGAGAGGAACGATTCTCGTGCCGGTGCAGCCGATCGCCTATTTCGATCCCGAACGCTCGACCCCGTTTATCAAGGTCGACAGTGTCATTTTGGAGCGGCGGCCTAACGACCATTCAACGCGGATGCACTCCGTGATCCCCGGGAACGAGCATTCCTATGTCACGAATTAACTGCGTTTCGCACTTTGCTCCACCCGTTTATCCCGCGTGCGCGACGAAGATCGCGTTACGTTCTCGTTATGACATTTTATCATCACGTCGCAACGATTCCTGAGAGAACGGGATTATTTTGGTCAACGACGGAACAGCTGCAGTGCTCCGGTCCGGAAACTCCGTCGCGGAGATGATAACGCCCGAGCTGATTAGACTGATAATCGCGTAGATTCGTTTTCGTGTTACATAATGCGTTTGCATTATGCTATACAATTTTTGAGAGTACGAGACTCGAGGTTATTCGCTTGCACGGCGATTGCGCGGCGACGTATATACTCGCGGTTATATGGCGCGCCGGGTCGAACGAGGAATAAACCTGATCCCTATGCTTTGTCTGGATAGGCTACTGTAATTTGTCGAATGATAAAAACGAGACGCGCGACAGCTGATAACGGGCGTGTTTGAATCGCTGCTAATTTTACACTCGTATCTCTGTGTGCCTGTCTGTCACGTCGCTTAGGGAAATTTGTCTGGATAGGATTTGGGGGTGAAAGGCGTGAAATTTTTGTCTCCGCAAATAATCCAATTACGTAACGATCGATGCATATATCTATTCATACCGTTTCGTCACATGCACGCAACAAGTTAGGCATATAGTGAAATATAACAGCTATTGTGTGTTATCGCAACGACCGTCTCTTTTTCTGAAGGAGAACGTTCGTGTTAATAATATTTATCTGCAAGTCAAATTCTGTTTGCCGTCCTTGTCTTAACGTCGCGAGACGTTATTGTTGTCAATGAGACGTTGACTGACCCTCGCAGCACGCGCCGCGATGAATAATACCGCGATTATGTAAAACAAAACCAGAGAATTGAGGAATGCTTCGTCGAGCACTAATTCGTTAATTACGACTTGCAAATTCTGTGCAACGCGGCTAGTATTTAGTCATTAGAAAACTGAACTATCTTATTTGTCTTTCATTGTGGGAATTATTCATTACACGTAGCTGAAGTTTGAATACGTTCATTACAATTTTTGTAACTTTTTATAGAGGCTCACCGCGTTCGCGACAGACATCCAGCAAAGATGCTTCAGCGCGAGCGCTTTGAGCTTCGCGGCCCAGAAGGTGGCGATGTCGAAATTCGACAGTGCCAGCTACCTCCCATACGACAAGCTAGAAGAGAATCTTAAGGTGGTGAAGAAGAGGTGAGGTTTCAATTAAGAGTCTTCAAACGAGCATCATGAATCTCTTAATTGAGAATATTAATTGCAGGTTAAACCGGCCGCTGACTCTATCCGAGAAAGTATTGTACTCCCATCTCGATGATCCCAACAATCAGGAGATCGTTCGTGGAACCAGCTACCTCAGGCTACGACCGGATCGCGTGGCCATGCAGGACGCCACTGCCCAGATGGCCATGTTGCAATTCATCAGCTCAGGTACCCATCGTTCAATCGAATCAATTAACGATACCCTTCCCCTATTTCATTCGTTAATATCACTTTCAATGCGATTCAGGACTGCCAAAGGTCGCCGTTCCCTCGACGATTCACTGCGACCACTTGATCGAGGCGCAGGTGGGCGGCGATCAGGATTTGAAACGTGCCAAGGACATCAACAAGGAAGTGTACAACTTTTTGAAGACCGCTGGCGCGAAATACGGTGTCGGTTTCTGGAACCCAGGCTCGGGTATCATCCATCAGATCATCCTCGAGAATTACGCCTTCCCGGGCTTGTTAATGATCGGTACTGATTCTCACACACCGAACGGAGGTGGCTTGGGCTGTCTGTGCATCGGTGTCGGCGGTGCCGACGCCGTCGACGTGATGGCTAACATCCCGTGGGAATTGAAATGCCCGAAAGTCATCGGTGTCAAACTGACGGGAACCTTGAAAGGTTGGACCAGCCCGAAAGATATAATCTTGAAGGTAGCTGGTATTCTGACCGTGAAAGGTGGAACTGGAGCTATCGTCGAATACTTTGGACCCGGTGTCGACAGCATTAGTTGCACAGGGATGGCTACTATTTGTAACATGGGTGCCGAGATCGGTGCTACTACCTCGATATTCCCGTACAATTATCGTATGCAGGATTATCTGAAGGCTACTGGCCGCAGCGCGATCGCTGGAGCCGCTGATCAACACAAAGACCTTCTGACCGCTGATTCGAATGCCAAGTATGATCAGATCATCGAGTTGGACCTGTCGACGTTGGAGCCGCACGTGAATGGACCGTTCACGCCCGATCTCGCTCATCCCATTTCGAAATTAGGTAAGTGAGAATACGAAGAAATTAGATATAGTGGTACCTCGACATACGAGTTCAATTTGTTCTGTAACCTTCCTCGTACGTTTAATTGCTCGCATCTCAAGGAAATTGTTTTTCACGATAGCAACATACGCCCTGCATTTTGGAGACGTGTGCGATTCCTCGTATCTTAAATCTTGCTCTCATCTTAAAGTGTATCTTAAATCTTGCTCTCATCTCAAAGTGTATCTCAAATCTTGCTCTCATCTCATATTTCGTTTCGTGTCTCAAAACACTCGTATATTAGGGCACTCGAATATCGAGGTACCACTGTACAATTGAGGATAACACTTGCATTGAAAGTGTACTTAGAAAGTGTGAATTCCGACGAGAAATTCAGGGGTGACATTATTTGTAACCAGGTAGCACTGCCAAGCAGAACGGCTGGCCGAACGAGATCAAGGTCGGGCTGATCGGTTCCTGCACAAACAGCTCTTACGAGGACATGGGCAGGTGCGCGAACATCGCGAAACAGGCCCTTGAAAACGGCCTGAAAGCGAAGTCGGCGTTCAACGTGACACCTGGATCCGAGCAGATCCGCGCCACCATCGAACGCGACGGGATCGTAAGTCTCTTTCTAGAATAAATGCGATTCATGAAAGCTTGGTGTAAAGTAGAGGTTGCACAGCCACGTTGGAACACGGCCAAGCCTTGGTACATAGCAACAAGTTACGCGGCCCACGCCAATTCTTAATTTGGTTTCCAATGTATTTTCGACGGCTAGTGTGAGAAAAAATTAGCTTGTCAATACTGACAACGAAATCGATTCTGCGTATGAAGTATAGTTGGATACATCAGGGAAATGTACCAGTAACTTCTTTGCAATTGGACTCTGCATAGGATTGACAAATATTGGATATGGAAAAAACGCTGAGATACTGCGAACTTTCGAAATAACAAAAAATAGAAACGTTAAAAAATTTTACAAGCTTTCTTGTTGCTTAATTATTGAATTGATAATTTTTTTAGGCGAAAATTCTTCGTGATTTCGGCGGCACCGTTTTGGCCAACGCGTGCGGACCCTGCATCGGTCAGTGGGACCGTAGGGACATAAAGAAAGGCGACAAGAACACTATCGTGACCTCGTATAACCGCAATTTCACGGGTCGCAACGACGCTAACCCGGCCACTCACGCTTTCGTCACCAGCCCTGAACTCGTCACTGCCCTCTCGATTGCCGGCCGTCTAGACTTTAATCCGGTCACCGATAAGCTCAAAGGCAAAGACGGAAAGGAATTCCTCCTGAAAGACCCTTACGGTAAGCACGCCTATCTCACAGATAGCAAACCGTCTATGAGTCAATCCGTCTGGCTTTTTGTGATGGGAACAAAGTCCCTCTGTTCTTTAGTCTGACAATTTCATAATTTGATAAATTCTGTTTACAAATCAGATCGTCTTTCGCAACGAGATTATTTTTTAAACGCTGTTTGGAAATAAATATATGAACGGTACATATGTATTATATTATATTTAATTTGGAAAAATGTTTTAGGTGACGAGCTTCCGAGCCGAGGATTCGATCCGGGACAGGACACCTACGATGCCCCGCCGCCTGACGGAAGCAAAGTCCAAGTAGACGTAAACCCAAAGAGCGAGAGATTACAATTATTGGAGCCATTCGACAAATGGGATGGCAAGGATCTTACCGATTTAACCATCTTGATCAAAGTCAAAGGGAAGTGTACTACCGATCACATCTCAGCCGCTGGCCCATGGCTGAAATACCGTGGCCATTTGGACAATATTTCGAACAACATGTTCATCGGGTAAATATCGTCGATTTCATCCGACGCGTAAAACTGATAAGATAACGCGGTAGTATATTCGTGAATTTTTTTACAGAGCCGTGAACGCGGAGAACGGTGAGATGAACAAAGTGAAAAATCAGCTGACAGGCGAATGGGGCAAGGTCCCGGATGTGGCCAGAGATTATAAGAAGAAGAGCGTGAAATGGGTCGCTGTGGGCGACGAGAACTACGGTGAAGGTTCGTCCCGAGAGCACGCAGCCTTGGAACCTAGACATCTAGGCGGCCGTGCGATAATCGTCAAGAGTTTCGCGCGTATCCACGAAACCAATTTGAAGAAACAGGGTCTCCTGCCACTGACGTTCGCCAACCCTAGCGATTACGATAAGATCGAACCGACCGACAAGATCAGCCTTCTCGGATTGAAGGATCTTGCACCTGGCAAGGTAATTATTTCTTTCCATTTTTTTTTAAAAAAGACATCGATTTATTTTCTCGACGTAATTGAAAAACCTAATTTTGATTCGCAGCCCGTGAAAGCCGAGATCAAGCACAAGGACGGGAAGGTGGATAGCATCACCCTGAACCACACTATGAACGAGCAACAGATCTCCTGGTTCAAGGCGGGTTCGGCGTTGAACCGCATGAAGGAGATCGCCAGCGGGCATTAAAGGAAGGACGCGGGGAAACCGTCGAAAGGAGACGTGCACGATCTCGTAGTTAGTTACGTGTATACCGAACGCGGAGCGAAACGGGAAATGATCGTACTCGGTATGACACTCTAATTTTCCAGAGTAGATTTGCGTTAAACAGTAAAGCGAGCCGCTGACCAGGCGGCGAAAGAGTTTACTTAAAAACGTAACTGCACCGTGAGACGCAGCAGCCGGTGCGACTGTACATGTTTTCTTCGCGACAATACCTCAACGATGAACCGGGTAAAAATTTGAAAGAGCGTGGGAGAAACCAGTTGAATCTTCGCTTCTAGTGTAAGTAAAGGTCGTAGAGACGTGATATCGAATCGTTATTTTAGACGTCGTGGCGAACCGGGTGAACGGGGCTCGCGCGTGAACCGAGAGGAAAGTTCCACGTGCCGATAAGATTGCGACTCGCGCGTGCCAACGTGTGTTCATTTTTAAATCGTGTACAGCCCAACGGTGGCACGCCGTGATTGCATCGCGACGCACCCACGCGCCCCCGCCGTCAGGACGGGAGTCTTCTTGTACATACTACATCCATACATCGTTCACAATGTAGGACGCATCGTTATACCGTTTTCTAGACATTAATTCGATCAGATTGTAAGATTTGCTGTTGTTACACGAGAAAATAAAACGTTGAACAGCGGATTTATTGTAGTTATTTCTGTCCACTCCGTAGAGCGTTTACGAGCATGAAATAAATAAGGATACGCTCGACATTATAATCAAATGTGATTAAATAGATTTTTAGGAAATAGGAAGGTCTTGCAACTTACCTCGTTCCAACATGATTTCACGTCGAGGCAATTACGTCTAATTATTTTTACTCGTTCTCATCGATTCCTAAAATGAATATTATTTATTTTCGAAGCGTCTTTCCACGCATACGTATTGAGCTAAATTTGACCCGCGTAATTAGAGCTACAGCAATTACGGGTCGGTTAGCATTTCTGTAGAGAATTAGGGTGACTCTTTAATACCTTCGAACGTTTAATACCGCGACGTTCGCAGACGCAATGCGCGCTGCCACTGAGACGCTTCGCAATTAGCCGGCATGACAGCCGCTTTCTGAATACTAAAAGAGAAAATTCCGGCAGCTGGGTATCTTTCGACTGCGAAAACGTGTCACATGTTCCGTAAAACCGGGGCGCATGCTTCGTTGCCACGGCGACTGGTTCGCTTAACAGTACACAAAAGGCATCATCAGCCGGTACGAGTACAAATATATCTAGATCAAACGCTTCTCATTTGCTCCGCGCTGAAGAGTTTTATCAACCCCTTAAAACAGATGAAGTGAAATTTTAGTGATAAGCAAAAATAGAGGTTGGACGCCTTTGGTATTTCATATCGCTCTGCAATTTGTTTCATAACTCGTCGCTATGTCCGTCGAGGGTGAATTCTTTCTGTCAATAACGGGTTCCATCGAGCACGCGGAGTTTTATGACATCAACAATGCTTACTGCAAGTACGGGTATCATTTCGGTCCCGAGTGGAGCGTAGTCGCTGTAAGCCAGCTCTTTTACTGACTGATAATAAAAATGCGATTCCCAAATTCTTTTGCAAAAACAAAATTTTTACAGCACAACATTTGATTCTTTTTTTTTCATTACTACTTTTGTCAGGGCATAGAGGAAGGTCTGACGCAGATGAGCAAGTGCAGCAACGACCCGCGTAATTTAGCCGTATGGAATTTCCCGTTGGAGGCCACCTTCAAAAGTACGGATCCTCATGGATGTGAGTGAAAGATTAAATTGTTCGTAGAAAGACTTAGAAGACGTGTTAATCGAACGTCCTATATTTAAACTGTATTATCTGACTAATTGGTGGCACTGAGCAAGTGCTCAACCTGGTCAATACCTGCTATATCGAATCATGCCTCAGGGCCTCAGCTAATAATGTCGATTTACGGGCTGGATATCTTCGGCCACGACGTCATCAGAGGATATGGAGTATGCTATTTACCGCTGAAAGCGGGTCGCCATGAGAAAAGGTATTAAGTCATAATCAGACTATCGAGCTATCAATTGTAATCACAGTAACACGTCGAATTAACCGGCGCAGTTCAAATGAGACAAGATCTCGCGTAAAATCAAATCTAACATCTCCTTAAAACGAATGGCCATGTATAAAAATGAGAGTTTATTCGAATCGCTGCTAACCACGAATAATTGGCCATTACCAACTCCACTAAACTGTGAAACCGGGATTTGATTATCCGGATAATCCCGGTGGCTGACGATGATTGTTACAACCCGGATGAAATTCTGCAGGGTATCGGTGTACGTCCCGGAGCCCTCGTCGACGTTACAGCGATTCGCGGGCTGGTTAACCGGAAGAAGGCCGGAACTAATTGACCCGACGATATTGGCTTCCGGCGGCGGCAGAGAACGTAAGGCAAAACCGGCGATTCGATTCTATCTCGACGTTGAATTAAAATCGTGAGCCCGTCGAGCCGAACGGGCGACAGCCGATACGTCGGCCCGTATTAACATCCGCGGGTTCTGTCTCGTCGAAAAAAGGAATCGGAAACTATGTATGTTTCTCGAACGGATCCGAGAGTTAATCGATACGTTCAGCTTGCTCGGGATCAGTTTCCTATCAGGACGAACATATTCTTTTTTCTCTCTCTCTCTTGCCTTCGTTGAAAGGGATGACGTGAATGTTTCCCAGGTAGAGTTTTTTTTTACCGAGCGGTTCACAGTTCGCAGCAAGATTTCTCCTTTGAATTAAATTATTAAAAAGGGACTCCGGCGATTTTTAAAACGATCCCTCGGTCGTGGTGTATAATTAAAGAGAGGATTCGCGTTATGCGCTAACAAAACGCGGCCCGGAACGATTTCCAGCGGATCGGGGAGACGGTTTTACGAGTCTCGCGGAATAAAGTGGCTTGAATGAACCACTCGGCCGCTGAAACACAGTTTATTTTCCGCGGTTCTCAGACGCCATAAACTCCGTCCGTCTACACCTCCGCGCAAAAGTCTTAAACCATCCGGGCGATTTTATGAATGACTTTAACCACGATTGCCTTGACTCCCTCGTCGAACATTAAACTCGGAATATTAACTAAAATTCACGCGTGCATCGAATACGATAATGCTCAACGCGTATCTCGCGTTTAGCGAGATGCTTGAAAATAATTAATTGACCATGACGCTTGTAATAAAAACTAATTGCGAAAAGAAACGGCTCGAGACTTTTGCGGGGCACTGTAGCCGAGGGTAGTAACCAACACCGGGAGGGGTAGTAATAACTTGCTTTATAATTGCAGTCACGCGCATGAGAGTGGAGGGTATTGTTACGGTAACGTTCAACGCGGTGCTGAAGGATTTCTTCAAGTTGGGCTACAACAACGGCGAGCTGCAGAAGAAATAATGAGATTTAAGCGAACACCTCGATTAAGGGAGCCGACATACCGCCGCCACCCTTTTTACGCCCTTCGCCGAGGGAAAATGTAATCGAGGAGCTATACCTACCGTTAACCCGCAGCGGCGACCTTACAGCGTTTCGCTACGAGTAATTAAGACAGGGTAAAGAGGAAATTAATTAACCGAAGACTGATATCGACCCTTTAACCTGTTACCAGACGTCTCGGGCGTGCCGCGTCATTCCATCAGCGCGTGCACTATTGAATGTAATGCAATTTGTACGACGGTAGGAATTTGTTAATGAATTAAATAAAGAGATTTTCTGAAACCGGTTATTCGACGCACACATTTTCATATCATAATCGTAAAGCATCGTTCCATTATCCTTTCTTTGGTACTGACAAGACCTCCTAATTAAAATATCTGTTTTAATGCTTATTTTATATCCGTTTTAAAAATACCGACTTATACGTATCCTCGAGTAATTCGTTTCTACTCGGAACATGAAGAACTACAAATCTCATGATCCTTGTAACGGATTAAATTTTACAAGCTACGCGCTTCTTTATTTCTGACTCGTCCGTCTGCCGATGGGATTATCTCGTTGCTTTTACGTTCGCACGAATATAGCAAGGAGTAGACACGTGCCCTTGTCAATGAAATTTCATAGTCCATCCCGCTTTAATCTGAGAATCAACGAGATTTACGTGTAAAAACGAGAGAGTACCATTTCACGGAGAGCGTTATCGTTGGAAATACTTGGAGAATATCGAGGTCGTTTCTTAACGCGCGTATAATTAAAATGATAGCGATTATCTAGATGAAGCCCAGGGAATATAGCATGGGAAAGTAGCGTGGGGTTGGAATGCAAATTAACAAGCGAAAGTCAACTAACGCATACGCCGGCCCGCGATGGGAATAAATTAAAAACTTGAGATTGAACCTCGCGAGTATCTTAATTCTTGCGATATTAAGAAAAAAACTGAGGGAACGTCTTGGAAGATTTTTACGACGTCGCCGCGGCGCCGTTTGTGTCAACTGTTCCCGGCTAATACTCAATTTCGCGCACGGCCATCGCGATTATGGTAAACGCCCGTGGGAGTCTCATATTTTTAACGAGGCCAGGGGAGGTTGTAACGTTCCAAGGGAGGATTGTGACAACTATGGCTTAAGACGTTCCGGAGATCCTTTATGAAGCCTCGTAAAATCGCCAAACTGTCGCTTACATTGATATTTAGCTGCAACCTTGTCTTCGTGCGGGAACATAGACGCGCTCCGAGCAACTAAACGCCGCTCAAATATGTACAGACTTTATTATTAGCCATATGAAAGGACGGCAATTTTCTGTATCAAGTGAAATTTGTTGTTCCATTTTTTCTCCGGAATGAATCAACTGGCCATAACGATGAAACGTGCCAATTGAAAAATCTGTTGATGAACACAGCTATCATTGGCGATCCTGAAGCTGTACTCGATTTTTAACCGGCGATTTAATTTTATTATTAGCCATATGAAAGGACGGAGGTTTTCTATATCAAGTGACATAACGTTGTTCCATTTTTTCTCTGAGCTAAATCAACTGGCCATAGCGATGAAACGCGTCGATTGAAAGATCTGTTGGTGAACACGGCTACCGTAGGCGATCCTGAAACTGTACTCGATTTTTAACCGACGATTTAATTTCTAACACGGCAACGAGGCGGGTGCCAGTTTATTTCCTAATTAAATTGGAACACTTATAAGGCTGCGGTGGGGCGAGTCGATTGGAAAACGGCGTCCGACGAATTAATTCGGCGTATTCGCGACACGTGCGCCGGCCGGACGCGTTTTCAACTCTCATTTATTGGTTTCTGGAAGAGCGAGCAAACGCTCTCGGGGCCGGCGGAGCGTAAACGCGAGCTTTACTCCGGGACAGGACATCATACACGGTCGTGGTAAGTGAATCGAAAGGAATGACCGCGTTTTGCAATTTCATTCCATTGCCGTCCGACCCCGCCCGTTGCACGGTGTAATAAAATTCATTGAACGCCGTGTATTAGCCGGAGTATCTGCGCAATATGAGTCTCGATACGACCAAATTTGCGGTAATTCCGCGTATCGTACGGTGCCCGGATATTATGTTTGAATTCTTCATGCCAGGCCACCGAAATGACCGCGCGAAATAGGAACTGGTTACAGGAAAGGAACGTTTCAACGTCAATTTCTTTTTTTCATCACTTTTATTCATATGCAATTTACGTTTTCAAAGTTTCACACAGTTCAAATACGCATCAATTCTCTACGAGAATGATGGATACAGAAATTAAAATTATGCATATCGGAGGTTTGCCGCCAGCGTCATTCTCCAGGAACAAAAAAATGCATGCTCATTTTTTTGTCAACGCACGTTACTAACTTATAGCTAGCAATTAAATTAGAATACTGACGAATTTCGTACGAATTTTTTTTTTTTTTTTGCCCGCGTCGAATTGTCGACTAAAAATTACTGGGAACGATGTCACTGACATCGACGTACGACGTTCTTCGATCGTACTAAACAATATTCATACACGCTTGCAGTAACACTGATAACTCACTGGGTCATTTAACAACTATTAAAAAACATTGGTCGTGATGTAGAGTCAACAAATTTTCTAGCGAACATTTTCGAACGGATTTTCTCTGGTTGAAGCAAATGGCCATGCCAAAACCGTCTCGTGGAATTCAAGGTATAAATATCTAGCTTTACCACAGGTAAGAATAACAATTCACCGAGGAGGCGATTCGTAAGGAGGCAGAGAGCAACTCTCTCATATTGTACAGATACACTGACTCGAGTCGAGCAAACGGTGGGTTTTTCTTTTTTCTAATAAAACACGCTGCCCTGTTTTTCCGTTTAGACTAGATTCGTTGGAAAATCGCGTCATCGATAAAGCCTGCGAGAGTAGCTAAAAATAACAGCAAAGATAAAAATTACATCAAATATCAATCTTCGCTTAGTAACAGATCACAACTGATCCGTCCGAATCAATCTTACCTGCTGTCCAACTAACTGTGCTCGAGGCTGAGCTCCGGGAAACTGTTAAGAAGCTGCAGGACCACGCCGTTCGTCCATCCAAATCCCATTTGCACTTGGTACTCGCCACCGTCGCCACCCCTGCCAGCGTGGAGCGCGTCGTACTGCAATTAAAACGCTAATTACATCCAAGTAATCACGCGTTCCCGTTCCACAAAGCGGTCCGTGGATAATTAAGTCACGCGGAGCGCGTTGTTAACTTTCGACACGACCGGCTGTCTGACAATAAGACAACTTCGCGCGTCGCGTTTCCCACCTGTCGCGAGCTTACCCCTGAATCCTGATCACTGCCCGCCGATAATTAACGTTTCTTCGACGGTAGTTAATTAAACTTTCGTGAAATCTTTAACGGAACTCGGATCTGTTTTCACTGCTGCCAGCTTTTAATCACGGTACGTTACACTGATTACAGACTAAATGTTTACGCGATTCCAAGCGAAGGGTATATCATGCCGATAACTCAAGAAGTCTGAGGAGATTTTAAAACGGGGCTTTGCTTCCGTAATCAAAAGGATTGGAAATTGCGTTACGGGTGAACATTTCTAGTTCCTTCGAACGGCATTTGCATTTCTTTGCATTAATTTGCTCCTCTTTAAGAGCGAACGCGCTTAATTCGCGAGAGGCTCGGATACCAGCTGAATTAATATGCAAATCTGCTTTTTCAAGTATGTACACCGTGTCCCATGTAGATCACGCTAACCGATGAATTTCATTTCATCTTCGCGATCTTTTGATACACAAATAATTCTTCGCTGATTCATAAATCCCAGTTCGTTTTAATTCGATCAAATTAATCTTGATATTTACTCGGATATTAGACACCGTGTCCCATGTAGATCACGCTAACCGTCGAACTTTATATCCCGCGATTTCATTTCATCTTCGCGATCTTTTGATACACAAATAATTCTTCAACAGATTCATAAATCCTAGCTCGTTTTAATTCGATAAAATTAATCCTGATATTAACTCGTATATTAAACGTAATTGTGAGAACTATCGTCCCGTTCGGACGTACAGCTGTAATTACAGTATAGATCGCTTGTATCGTCTTTTCCGATCGAACGGAACTCTAGCGGAAGATCGCGTGAACATGGCTGGAAAGCTTTTTCAATTAAAGACACCGAAGGATGTATAGCCGTAGCCTTACATATTATCGTGCTGTTTAAAATTATTACCGGCGCCCTTATTAAGCTTGGTAAACCAAGAAGTTTCAATCCTGTTTCCGAACTTGCAGACTATCGGGCTTCCTTCAGAGCCTTTTAAATTAATTAATTTCGACGCAGTGAACTTCTAAAAGCCTCTTGTAATCTTTAACGAATTACCGAACTTCCTCGTAGCTCGCAAAAAAATTACTAATTACCTTAAATATCGTTCGAAACGGTTCGATCGTTAATAAATAACCGCGCGAAACGATGCGAACTATTTTTGTCGTCGTAAAATTTATTTGGACAGATTTGCGAATAATTCAGGTCGTTGACAGTTTTCATCATCGCGCGAATAGCCCTTTCGTCTTGGATGAGGTAAAAACCGGGAACGAAGAGGACCGTGAAAGAAGAATAGTTTCGAGTATACGAGAATTCATGGACGGGAGGTGAAGAATAACGAACAGTGGATTTATTCTGGATCTCTTGACAGATCCGAACCCCACGTGCACTCTCGTCGAGAGAGGAATATTTTACCGTGAATTTATGCGTCTATCTTGTAACACCCGATATTCCCGACCAAACAGACAGCAGACGCGAGGTACATCAGTCAAAAAAGATATGCCATAAACCCTAGTTTACCCCGGGTGAAATTGAATGCCGCTTCAAGACGTTAGTTTTCACGTCGTTCCATTGCCAATTAATTCTCATCCGTTCCGTGGAACGAATTTAACGCGCGTGACTCATTTATCAATCCCATTTGATCTCGCGCGGAAACTTCAATCAGAGAATCCCGCAAGTTACACATAATAATTTGTACAAACAGCGATCGCGAGGTAAACGAAGGATCAATGATAATTAATTTGTATTTTTCCCCCCGGCGAGAATTCTTGAACGTACCTTCTCGTACATGTTCCCGGTATCCATGAAGCCGATGTAATTAGAGCTGAGCCATCTGTGCGCCAATTCGTGGGCAAAGTCTATCGCTTCCGTGACCCCTGTCCAGTAGAGGCCCATCACGATAAACGACTGCAACGGTGGCCAAGCGTTCGGGAAATCCCATTGTTCTCCCGTTTGCTTTAACGACGTGGGCGTACCGCCTGCGAGACAGCCGGGAAAAAGAAACGAGTTTTAATTCACCCAAGGCTCGTTATCTTCGTTTGCTCAACACGCAAATTACGTTTAATAAGCTCCATTTATTACAATCCTGTTGTGATATACTGCCAGCGATATCAGATCATATTTCTCGTAATAATTGCTCCTTACGTGATTTCCTTCGCGCTAGAAATATTTTATGCTCTTTCTTAACAACGAATCGATCGAATTTGTCGTGTAACAATTTTTTGAAAATATTGAAAGGGGGAAGTGCCGTTCGATCCAACTTCCGGTTCCATCGGCCTTTAAAGGCGGCTGCGATTTTTTTCGGCGTCGTCGTCGCCGTCCCTCTTGCACGCAGGGACCTCTTGCTCGCACCTTGACCCAGTTCCAGACCTACCCCACTCCCTGCCAGACGGGCAGACGGCGGCGCCCGTGTCGGCGTTTCCAGGAAAATAACCCTTTGATTCTGGAAACCGAAGTGGGACGGGACATCGAGGGATCCCGTGCACAGTGGCCTTAAACGGGGGTACTGTGAAAGCTCATATCTCCGGGGCGGATTGAGATATCGGTACGAACGAAAAACTGTTTTTCTCATCCCGGTGTCCTCTGTCAACCGAACGGGCCCTCGGCTAAAAATTCTCCGTCGTTCTCCTACCGAGTTCGCACTCGCAATGGTATGCGCTAGCCTCTGATATGCAAATTGACCGACAATTACGGATAGAACGATGTATATCTGTTCTCTAATTATAAGTTAACTTTGACACGGATTTAAATATGTCGATACGAGATAAATTATGCTTCACACGGCAATCTTAAGAGATCGCGGTCTTTTACAAATGAAAACGAGTATTATAAATGGACATTGCGAAATGTGTATCGCGGTCTGAATAATAATATTAGATAAAACAACTTTGTTGGTGGGATCTAATACATATTCAATCAACCGGACTGACATTTGACTGTGTATACCCATTGTTGCAACAGTGCGGCCAAACACGCGAGTACCATTTGTCCTCTTATCGCGGTTCCATTCGATTTCATTCTTATACGAGTCGTTTCTGCGCATCTCTGCGTTCCTTTTCATCGATTTATATTAATCTCGTAATTAGAAAAATCTTACAAAAAATATATTCTAATATATTCTAATATATATTCTAATATATATTCTAATTATCTTCTAATTTAATCTATATACTTCTATCTATTATATTATAATATATTTATATTCTAATATATTATAATATATTTATATTCCAATGTATTATAATATATTTATAATTTAATATATATTCGAATACATTTAATGAAATAAAGGTGTTAAAAATGAAACTCACCGAAGAATTGATCGATGGTCTGCGACTTGAGATACTTGACGGCGGACCACGCGTACTGCTCTCGTTGCTGACGATTGTAACTCCTCGTGTACAACGGCGTAAGGTTCGAGGGATAGAACGCTCTCCTCGGTTGCTGATTTAGCACGTCGTAATCCAGCCATATTCCTTCATCGGCGTTCCACAAGACGTTATCAATCGCCGATTGGAGCTCCGAGGCTATCTTTGCATAATACTGCGCTTTCTGAAATATCATTTCAGTTTTTAAAATACGTGTAGCTGGATATCAATTTCCTGTCTCTAAGATCCAATTTATCCGAGGAAATTGTGGCAGATTTATATAACCGATATTGGGTTCGAGCGATACAGGGACTAAGAGGATTAAAGAAAAGGGTATCTCGTCTCGAATTCGGTACAAGAATTTCTTCGGTATTAATTTATTAATTAGCGTGATCCGTCTTGATCCGTGAGCGTCGCGCGAATCAATTTATCCTAACGGATTCAGTAGCACGAACTGATTTAGACGCGTTTCGCAATTCCGAGTCAATTAATGAATCGAGGCAATCAGCCTCGCGCACCAAGTTAAACGACTTCGCTAACTCCGCGGATATATCGGGGACGTATCGTGAGCGTTACCGCAACCGGGAAGTTATGGGGTGAAAAGGTTCTCCGAATAGAGGCTTACCGCATTGTTTCCCAACAGCGTGTGAAATTCGCCTAGCAGCCGAGCGTTTTGCTGCAGAATCGCATTAAGGTCGACAGGTATAATGTACTGCGTGGAGATGTTCAGCAAACTGAGCACCCCGGTCTTGTTGTTCCCTATGCACCACCTGTTGGAAAAGTCCCAGCCACTTTCGGCGCCCGCTTTTATATTGTTGTAGAAGAAATCGCGCGACTCTTCCGGCAGCTGTTGAGCCAGCGTGTAATCCTCCCTGAGTTTTCAACAGGCGAAACACACGATCAGTTCACGAAAATTATTAGGTTGGGGAATAAGTTCGCAGCGTTTTTATATTTTCTTTTCCTTTACAACGATTTTTTTGCTGTTCGACAAAGTGTATGATATTCGTTTGATAGAGCTCTTGTTGTTCTACAAAACTGTGCTGATCGTCTTTTTGAGTAATAATTTTGTATTACTTTTGAGGAATATCCAGAAGGTAAGAAGCAATGTTTTCGACACCTGCCCTTCTTCGCTTCTCATCGGGGTCAAAGAGCTACTGAAAACTGTACATAGAAAATACACACTTTTACTAGTTAGACCCTTTCTTAATTGAAGGATCGTAGATCTTCAATCCTGGTCATCATTATTTTTTCAGCCCATTATTCCAACAAAACCAATTCTCATTTCTTAACCAGTTAACTGCATTCGTATACACGTCAGTTTAAATCTCTTTCGATTAATATTGATAATCTGTTTAAACATAAAAAGACTCGTATAAAATAATTGATTTTATTCTAACATCGTTCACATGAATTCTGTAGCTGTTACAGTTTATTGGATTAATCCATAGCATTTAATGTACCAGATTTTTTATATATCTAAATTAGTAGAAAAAAAATTTCTAAAATTAAATTCCGCAGTTAACAGGTTAATTGGTTCGCGGACATTGTCTGGGAAAATTTTTAATTGACCGCGGGGATAGGAGAGAAAGGATTTAGAGCGAGAATCGAGACGTCGAGTAATTAAGAAATTGTGGGATCAAGGGATTGAGAGATTGAAGAAGTATCTATCGAATGACCGCAACGGTATAAAATGAAATTGGTGCGAAATGACCGTAGAATAATTGAAGAAAGCTAGAAATAAATACCAAAGAAAATCTCAATTATTATTTGACCCGTTCCGTGAAATTCATCGGGGAGATTGATTAAATTTGATACCGTTTGAAGAAGTTTAACCATTGATCGCGCATATTCATCAAATTGTAAACTAAACTCATCTGGTAGAAAGGATAGTTGTACGGAGAGTTAGCTGGTACCGTTTCACCGAATCAATGCTAAGCTATACAAGACTGCGGTGTCGTTACGATGTAGGAAACGCAAACACGAGCCCTGACGAAGTTCGCTAGCAAGCGGATTGGAATCTCGGCGTGTGTAGGGCGAATACACGCGCTATCAGGTATTTGCATTTGTTTACGTCTATATTGTGTTAAGAGGTCCAAAGTGTAAGGCACTAACAAGCCGTGTCGCACCGTGAACTCGGAGCTTAGCGAACTTAGCTTTGACATTTTAATTCGCCGTTTAAGTATAATCCGAATAAAAGGAGATATCCGCGTAATCACATTTTCCAAGGAAAAATAATGGAATTACTAATAATTTTCATTTGTGAAGGTAAAGCCAATTTGCTTTCACGATAAATGAAAAATGATATCAAGATAAACTCAATATGTAAACCGAGTTAATCGGCTGGGTCTGCAGGCTAATACATCATTATCTGTAGAGAAAACTAGGTTGAGCGGAGGATGATAATCGATCACGGGATATCGGTTTATCAAACAACTTCTTGCAATCGCGATATACAATTACCGGCTTAAAGATAATCTCAATATTCTTAATAAGAAACCAACAAAATTACTTGTAACTTTCCGGTCGCGGCCTGCTGCTGTTCACTACGTAGTGTCCCATCTTGTACGTTTTCCCGTCCTTAACGACGTCGATCATCTTCTGCCGCTGCCAGAAGCTGAACTCCTTCTCGAGCATCGGTATAATTCTGCGAAGGTACAGAACGTCACCGGTGAAATCCATGTACCTCGAGACCTGCCGAGCAAACAGAGACACAGTGCACACAATGGGGCCGAATTCAACGGTTTAATGCATGCGGGTCCGGCGAACTTGGACGGTATTCCCGATCGGTATTCGCGAACTTCGATATCCCTGGAATAAACAGACGACTATCCTTACTGAAAACACATTTAGGCTGTTGGATCGTATCGGAACTCTCCCAGACGCGTGTAACCATCCATGGAACAAAAGTTTCGATTCAGGATTTACTGCCGGAAACGGTAACTACTTTCTGCTTTAACTGCGAGTTCAAACTTTTAATTTTCAAGCCTGTTATCGCCTATATAAATGGTAACACCGGAGGAAAAATAGATTTTCCTTTCGTACATTTGTCCGCGATTTTATTTAACCCTAAGCACTCCGTTGTCATGATAAAATAAATAAATAACTCCGTAGCTGCTTGGGGTCACTTTGGTGGTCTTTCAGCCCAGGCTTAATGCTTCATTATGTTATTATTGCTTATATATATGTTTCATTATTTACATTTGCTAAAAGATCTTGTGAGAAATTGTCCGGAGCGCGAAGGGTTAAAATTCTGATAGATTGGAATCCGATCTACATTGCACTCGGACCATGAACGTCTCAAGGAACATCTCGCAGAAATGTTCCGTCTACTGATCGCTAGCAAGGGAGAAGAATTTTCGAAACAGGATTTGAGCGAACGGTACGGATTGCTCTTTGATTCGTCAAAGAGCTGGTTGAGAGGTATGCATTCACGAAAATCTTCACAGCGCCGAGAATGCACTTCCGCTCTTATGTGAACGCGAAGCATTTGCATGGTAACGATTTTCGTGGATTGTTCCCTCGCGGTTTATTCAAACGAACCAGCCGGCGATCTTAAATCTCTCGTCGCGTTTCTTTCCTCTCTCCGGTCCGACGAAGGTTGCGCTTAACCAGCAGAAATCAAAAACGCTGCCGATTCATTTTTGTGAGCTTCTGCCGGCGTGGAAATTAAATTTAGAATTGTTGGCTCAAATGAGAGAGCTCCGTGTTGAGGGCTCGCGAGGGTTCAAGCCTTCGGGCTATTATCGGAGTCGCGGTCAAGGAACTTGAAACTCGGTGAAATAACAACTCGATGGAATCGGAGAACTGACGGTGACACGGCGCAACGGTTGAATTGTAATTGACATTGTAATTAACGCGATTATTTAACGCAGCGACGACGTTCCTGCGAAGTCGCCTGATCAAGTTATGTACACGTTCCCGACTTCCCTTAAGACTGGTTATTGATTTAACGCAAATTCCTACCTCGCAGCGTTCTAATTTTTATTGGACAGTCGAAGTTATAAGCAAGTTTAAATGAAACGTCTCCGCCAGAATGTAACTCTGTCGCTCCCTCGTTTAATCTCGTGCACAGACATCAGGATTCATTTTAAATTCAGATTCTCAGACTCGCGCGATTCATGCATTTTTTCATAAACTAGCAAATACGCCGACGTAAATTTCGCGTACGAAATTGTGCCGCGCTTATTAAAATTTATTATACGAGAAATATTTTTTTTCACCGCACGGTCACGCGACGCATACGTCCTGATTAACGGCATTATGCGTCGCGCGGTTGACGATCGGACAAACAAATCTGTGTTCCCTGTCAAAATATTTGTTAATGTCGCGGCGCGCGTTTGAAAAACGGGTTTACAGCCGATATGAAAAGGGCGTGACGTACCATGAGATGTAACATGGGCGGTTGGCTTCTCATAAGGTAATAAATTCTGCCACCGTTGGGTATGAAACCGTATCTTTCCACCATGTACACGAAGTTGTCTATCATTCCCTTGGCAGTTTGATACATGTCGGATAAAAGCAGTCCCTCGATCACCCAGTAACTGTCCCAGTAATAGAACTCTGTCGACAAAAACCAGACATCGAATAATTTTAAAAACCGTGTAACTCCCTTTGCAATTTTATACCAGTGACTTTTTCCATTTTTACGAATTTTAGAATTCATAGTTTACGAATTCAACATTTTTACAAAAAAGTTCATTTCACTCGTTATCGGTAGAAGTGATTAACACTAAACCGACTCTTCGTAAATTCTTCAATAAGAATAAAACGAAAATGGTTTTGTCACATGTTTAACCCTTTGCACTCCGCTGACCCCTCTCATGGGACATCGTAATTCTACCATACCATTCAGATGTCCCTCCTCATGGGACATTTAATTTTATTATTGATTATTATTATTACTGACGGGTAATTAAGTTATTTTAAGCGCTACTTTCTGAGACATGCACGTTTCCCTGATGTTTTCTCTTGAAATAGCTGATAACCAACGTCCAGAATCGTTCAGAGTGCAAAGGATTAAAATTGTGACTGTTACTTAATCTGATATCAAACTAAAATACTAACACTGACACTAAATAGCATTCAAATGCAAGAAATATCAATATGATATATTTGTGTGCAAAATTTCTTGGTAGGTTTATTGTTAAATTCTAAGCTAGTCGAAGCAGATTGAAAGTGGACTTTACCCTTGAATCGACCACCGGGGATAATGAATCCGTTTTCCACGTAGATGAGACTGTGCCTCTCAGGATGTTCCTTCACGTCGGGAGTCATCTTCCTAGCCAAGTCCTTCCAAATGTGGTTCAGGTGCCTGGCCCACTCGCGGTACTTCGAATCCAGGATCCGGCTCAGAATCGCTGGGTTGTCCGTCCAGTCCGTCAGCGTCCAGTTCGCCAGTTCGTTCGTCGATTCGAAATTCTCGTTAACGAACTGCTTTACTTGATCCCTGCTCGGATTATTTTGCGTCGACTTCATCAAACTGCGGAAACTGACGAGAATAAAACGAGATGGTAAAATGGTTCCAAGTAATTTTGTTATCTTAATACTTAAAGAAAAAATAGAATTATAAATTGTAACGATAATAAAAAAGTGTTTGAAGTTGTACGATTGTCATTTGCTTCGACGAATGCTTTCGATCGGTTCAGGGACAAAGCATTGCGATGCTTATCATAAAACAAAAACAAACGTTTATGCGACTCGGGACGCGGTCCCAGCACTTGTGCGATTGGTTCCGTCAGCGTTAACGCTAAACTTACGATGAGCTTTACTGTCCTGCCACAAATCCTGTTTACAATAGCCCATAAAACTCCGTTTCATTCAAAGCATCGAAAACTGCCGATCCCATTATTCCTGGACAATACAATTCGCGGATTTGCGGCTACGAATCAATGACAACGAATCGCGAACCACGTCATTTTTTTACAACACTAATCGGATTTAAAATAACTCGTATCGTAAAAATAATATAAAGCGATCTCAGTGTACGTCCGAAAGCGCATAGAGTAAAAACGAAATTGAATTTAGAATAAAATCAGATTTTGTATCAAGTATATAATTAATTACACTTACTTGGATAAAGTTATTTGTGGGTCGTTCACTTGATAGAGATCGACGAACGTCTTGCTGTCGTTAAAGATTTTAGCGAGCTGCACCGTCTTTAATAAATCCCCGGTGCAGTAGATTTCGCTGAAAGCATAAAACGAGAATTGATTATTAGAACGTTAAATATTGACAAACTTGTTAATGGGGAAGCCCGGTAATTTGTATCGGGATCATTTCCTTTTGATTCTCATTACCGGGGTTGCAAATTAAGCTGCATTTGCGCTATCATCACAGACAATGGAATCAATAATCTGGGCGAGCGTTCCTATTTAACCATCCTCAAACCGGATTATCCGATGATCCGATTTCGAATTATACCGGAAGATCATTTCACAAGGAATGAATCGCCGCGACGTTTCATGTGAAGCTTTAACGTGATCCCTTAACTCTTTAAGGCACAGTATTTCAGATAAAAAATAGACCTATGTTACACGGGAATTTTATAGGGTTTCAAATGAAACGAAATTGGTATATTTTTATTAATGAAGGTGTAAAATTGTGTAAAAACATAACAAAATAGTAATAGTTAACCCTTTGCACTCGAAAGGTGACTCTCGGTCACCATGTGTTTCATAAAATACTTGTTATATAGGTAAATAGTTACTAATAGTAATTATTACTAATAGTAATTACTACTACTAATTATTACTAATAGTAATTACTAATAGTAATTATAGGTTTATACCTAATTATTACCTAGTAAATAATTAATATTATTGATTGAATAAAACTTAATTATTATAAAATTCATATATACATTGAAAGAAAAAATGTTAAATAATTTTAATAAATCAATTTGCATGTAAGAAACTCACAAAATGTTTGTGGAAAAATTCTTCGAGTGCAAAGGGAATAGATTTGTAACATTGAAGACATTTCCAACTGCTTTACGTAAATAAGACGAAATATAGATATAAATATATATATCTCTGCAAGATTTCGAGGTGGGACTAAAAATGACCCACCATGCCATGAGATACATAAAAAATGTGGGACAATTTTAATGCCACCATGCTCCAAATATGTAAACCGTTCAAAATTCTGTAATAATTACGAGAGACGACAGGACTCGCGTTGGCACACAGGAATTCCCATATAACCGGGTGACAGTCTGAGAATTTATTGTATAAACTTGATAGCCTTCCAACGCAAAGTGCCGCATTAATATTTCTGTTATGTATTATTCACTATCAATATCCGCAAACATTTTATGATAAATAGCCTCCGTGACAGAGCATTCTCACCACGGCGGAGAGTAGGGTCTCCCGACAAAGGGTAAAATTTATCGCTTATGCGGATTTGGCACAAACTTCGACAGGAGTTAAGGGACTGGAGACTGAACGGCGCCTACCGTTCGAAAAATCTATATAACTGCACCAATTGGAAGGGAATTACCGAGGCAAGTTAATTCCGTTCTCCGTGCCAGCATTGATCGGTCAAACATGAATTGGCACTGCCTTCGGTCATTGAACTGTTTTCTCGTACCGTCAAATTAAATTCGATGTTGTCATGTCAAAAACTAATTAACAATCGATTATACGTGTCACGTAACGGTAGCAGGAAAGCATATGTACTTTTCCCTGAAGTTAATCGGTATTGTTTCATCCGCTGATTTTCAGCGTTATCGCAACGATACCCCTATCGCGTCCAAGGAACGAAATCTCAAAAACTTTCACATGCAAAGATGTCAAATTAAATTCGACGTTAACTATATGTCAAAAATTTATTAACAATCGATTAAACGTGTCACGTATCGGTAGCAGGAAAGCATATGTACTTTTCTCTGAAGTTAATCGGTATTGTTTCATCCGCTGATTTTCAGCGTTATCGCAACGATACTCTTATCACGTCCGAAGAACGAGATCTCGAAAACTTTCACATGGAAAGATGTTCGCGGTTTTATCTGCTTATATTGAATCATTGAATCTGGTTGGCTATCGAGCGCGGGTTCATTGAATTTTCAATGGCCGTATGCGTGCGGAGACTCCGGATTTGCTCGTACAAATTATTCCACAGCTATTTCCCGGGATAAAGAGATTAAAACTAATCTCCGTTGAATAATTCAGGTTTCATAAATATTTTCAAGTTACCCGGTTGTCTCTTTAAACAAGGCGCAGTAAAAATGTTGGTTTCCCCAAGAATTACAGTCCCCGTAGAAGAAAAAAAGCGTGACCTGTCAAATGATCCTCCTCCCGGCTTCTGTCTTCCGTGCACAATTTTTTTTCTACCCCCTTTCGCAAGATGAAAAGAGGCAACGACGATATCCCAACCGGCGCGACGTCTATCCTAGATTTTATATTCGTCACCGAAAGAAAAAAAATAATGACGGACCTGTCGAGGTTGTCGACCTTCGTCACCCCGTCACCGAAACTACAGTGTCTAGAAAAAATATTAGGCCGCGCGTGCAACCTTTAATAAAGGTTTTTACGATTACGCTTTGAATTTGCAATTGAAATCCCCGCAGGATTCACGACAGTCTTAATCCCGTTGAAACGAGCTATCATTTTGCATTACTGAAAAGCGGAGACAGTCGTTTAATATTTTTTGTACACACTGTACGTGCACGGAGACGCGTGCTTTATCTCCAATGTGTTCAGCTAACGGAAGTCCCTGCATGATTGATGGAATCTTATTGCCACGCGTTTCCAAAGAAGAAGCTGCTACCGCGGGATGGCCTATATTTTTTTTCCAGACTTTGACAGATGCGCCCGTTAAAAGAACCGTATATATCCACACCGTTTCGGGCGCCGATACCCCGGTGTAACAGTTACACCGAAATTTGAATAATGAAGGGAAAGAAAGTTGTCGGAGATCTACGAGGGGGCCAAGTGACATATTCTTACGTTTTTCACTCGGTTAGACGGTTTAACACTTCGCCTAGAAAATTTCCGAGAATATCCTCACGGTTGATAAAATTCACTCAGTTCTTAATGGAACCGTGAAAGAGAATAATTTTGTAAAACGATGTTCCGTACGAAACTGCGTATACATTGTATATATTTTACGACGAGATCCGGAGGAAATTTCAGATGGTTCGGCGCGCAGTAAAAGCAGTTCGATAACCCAAAGACGTTGCATGGGTCTCGAAGGAAAAAAGATGGAGATAAAGAACGGGAACACGAGATGCTCGACGATAAAATAAATCAGAAACTCTCCATTTCAGGATCGTTGCCTTTCCATAGGGGGACCACTGGCTCGGATCGTTTCGAGTAAAGCAAACCGTCTCTCATAGGTCATGAATCTTTCCGCACCGCTTTCAGCGATGCAGTTTTGTCAAAAATATTATCTGGCAATCAAGAGCTCTTTAAAACCCTGTCAAAAAATTACAATGGTACAACTGGTTGTTCTCTCTAGCACTAAACCTACCACGTATGGTAAAAATTACCCCATATAAATTCTTCTAATTAAAATAAAAATAAACCAGAACTGATTTTATCACATTGTTAAAATCGTAACTCTGATTTAAATCGATACCAAGCTAAGACACCAATGCTAATATTAAATAGCACTAAAATATGAGAGATATTAAAATATTAGTACGTAAAAATGATCCCATGTAAATTCTTCTAATTAAAATAAAAATAAACCAGAACTGATTTTATCACATTGTTAAAATCGTAACTCTGATTTAAATCGGTACCAAGCTAAGACACCAATGCTAATATTAAATGACACTAAAATATGAAAGGTATTAAAATAGTATATTAGTGTGTAAGTTCTGTCGGTAGGTTTAGTGCTGGTACAAAGAGCAATTTTTATTAACAAGTCCTTCCAGGTAGAATCAGAAAAATATGTGACTTAAATTTGTCGTAGGACCCAGCCTGCTATTATTATATCCTTATGGAGGTTTTGTTCCGTCTCTCAATAACAATATTCACGAGGTTCCCCCAGTTGATTAAGGTTATTTCGTGAAATCGTGCCGAAGGGGTGGTGTATCTTGTCAGGGTTTCGCTCAATCGACCTAATCAACACGCCCCTGCCTCGAAAGCTATTCTATAATACCCACTACCGAGATACCGAACGCATTATTCAGCATAAATTGGTCGTTAGCTTCAAGCTGGTTACGAATACAAATAGCTTCGCCGTACATTATATTTATCATCAATCCTGAATAGTTTCATCAGGATTCCAATTCGCGAATACTACCGGTAAATAAATCATCGACGGTGTCGTATCAGATTGAAAACGATACAGCCAAAGAAGTTTGATTCGCGTCATATTTAATGGAAGTTGCTCGCGCCAATTACTCGACTCCAGCTCGATCCAACTTCCTCGCTTCGGTGAAGAATCTTCAGCAGAAATTTCGGGCGACGATTTTCCCTCCTTTTCCCTTCGTAGGATCGGGGACAAGCACTCGGGAAGTTCCTTCAACTGGGCTCGAACTTTGAAATATATGAACAGCTGGATTTCCCACGGAAATTGGGTTAATCGGGTTAATTGACTCGATCTTCGAGCAGCCGATAAACCTGTCGTTTGTACACAAAGTGATATTTCGAGGTACGACATGACAAATAGAGGCATTAGAATGGCAATGGAGGACCTGATCCCTTGCAATTTCTCAGGTAAGCTGACACTGATTGCGACGAACATTTATACCGATAAGAGCCACGGTGATAAACCATCCGTCTATTAATACCATTCGAAATTCTTCCCTTGACAATAGGAACTACTCCCTCGTTCGTCGCTCTAACGATGATCAAACGTGATCTGCTCACTGATTCGCGAATGCCAAACGCAAATCCGTACGCGGCATTCAAAACAACGATATCGAAATCGGAGGATCGAACGGCGTGCTAATTGTAGCCGCTTAAGCGAAATCGTTAGATCGGATAGTTCCGATATCGCAAATTACACGAGGGAGCGCGCTTTGACGGTGTCGAAAACCCCGGTAAAACTCGGGCTAAACCGCGATAGTAGTAGCTATCCCGTAAATTGTGGAGCAGACGATCGTTCAATTAAGAGCCGAGTCAAAATTGACGACCGCTCGGGGGAGTCCCGAATCGAAATTCTCGTTAGCCGTGTTCCGCGTCGTAAATCCCGTCGATTCACCCCGAAATTCCGTCTCTCGCCGGCAGGGGCGACGCGCGACGCCTTTAAAGCCATGCGTTCGAACGCGAAGTGGAATCGTAAAACAGAAGGTCTCCCGGGTATAAAGGGCGAGACCGACGCGATCCGTTTAGCGGGTACAGGTAATGGTAAAAGGATAACCCGGTTATCGTACCGGCTCCGTTATCAATGGCTCGATTGTTGGGAACACCCATTGGCAAGCATTAACCCTTTGACTGCTAAAGGCGTATATATACGCCTTCACAAGTCCATCTGTTGAGTTTCAGTTATAATGATTTCCTTCTTTCACTTGAAGTATAGAGGGCTGTTACGTGTGTGCGCGTCATGACTCTGTGTGTGAACATGGCGTGAGAGAGTGCAATGATCATAAGAGAACGTTTAATTTAATTTTCATTCATCCATGTAACATATATAATATAACATAGTGTTAAGGTGATGGTTACTTAAGGGTTTTCTTTATACATAGATATCAGAGTTAATATAATAAATAGCCTCCATAAGTATATACATAAGTCTAATCATATTCCCATAATAAGACCATCAATATATTCTGAAAGCGTTGATATAAATAAAATAAATTAATATTTTTAATTTTTTGATCAATGATACACCAGGATAAGCGAAAAACGCGACGTCCATATAGAAGGATTCGTCCGAGAACGCGCAGCAGTTAAAGGGTTAAAATCACCGATAAAATTCGTATAATTGTTCCGCGTTAAGATAACGAGGCTAATAACGGTTGCAACGGTCCGACCGAATTTCGGTAATTTCACCCAAGAGGAAAACGCAGCGATAAGTAAAACGTTGAACCGATTTAATATCGTCTAATGATATGAAACATTAATTTCTAATCCGAGTGATCTCGGCTAATGAAAATTGCACGCCATTCACGTGTTTGACTTTAGTCGTATAGAAATGAGATTGCAAATCCCTCTGGCTGGTAACTTCAATCAGAGAATTAGATTGGTTGATGAGGTAATCCCGCGAATGGAGTCGCACGCGGAACGCCGGACCATTCATTCGTGTAACTGCGAATCCCCCTAAGCTCACGGCTCGTTTTCTTTGACGCAAACCGCTTTCTATCGCATAATCACTCGGAACTGTCTAAACTCGTATACTGTTCCCGCCGTTGTGTTACTTTCTAACGAGCTAACCGCGAGTGTGTACTTTGTAATTTCCAACATGTTGCTGCGAGGCGAATCTGATTTCAAACGATTAATAAACGAGCATTAATCGGACCGTAATAGGCGTTAAAATTTCAAGTGTAAGATCAACACTTCGCGCGTAACATCGAATTTCCAGCAGCTACTGAGATCTCCCAATATGCTTTACCTGTTGCTCCCGAGGAACCGTTTTACCTGTACTCATTAAAGCACGTTACTCTCGTTACAACCCTTGCAACCTTCGCGATCCGAAACTCGAGCCCCGGACTTAATACGAACGTCGTCGTAAATTGAAATGAATAATTAATTTTATTATCTGTCAGTTTAAGAGGAGCGACTTAGGACAGGGCGAACAAATACGAGGAGAGTCTCGTTTACCCGACAAATAAAGTTCTGTAATTTAGATTCGAACGATATCGAGTACTCTCGGTTCTCATGATAAATAATGAATCTTTACTTTGACTCGGTCCCTCGCTGAGAGAGAGAGCGTACACTTCTATTTTTACGAATCGGCTCACGAGCCAGCAGTAAATCGAATTGATTCCTCTGATCGACGTGATTCGACCTTTCCACCCAGACTTATCACCGGGCCGGCATTAAAGCTGAACTATTCCGAGGTTTCACGGGTCAATTCACGAGCCCCGCGAATCAACGCTTCTATCTTCACGTTTTCTTCCTTTCCGCCGTTTCCCTCGTTCAACTTTAGATTCCCGTGCTCATCAGGCTCGCGCGACCCGAGGTGATTCCGAGTCCCGCGACGAAATGGAAAATTTCTTCTCCCAACGAAACCTCCTCTCTTTCATTGACAATTGCAATACCCATTATGCCCCGGTCTTTTACCTCGCCGTTGCATCTTCACGTCGAGTTACGAGATATTGTGCACCGAGCCATTCGTAAAAAAAAAGACGAATACAGCGAACGACAGATTTAATGGTGATTGCGAGTACGGATTTTTACGGAGAATGAAATATTTATGGGTCTGAAAGATATACTCTCGGCGTTGAAATATTCATTTTCCAGGGGATTAAGAAACCCGAACGGAAGGGAAGGAAACGGGCGAGCCTCTTTTTGAGCGAACAGAAATTTGCACGTGAATGCCCGGTGGATACCGATAGACGCAGGACATTTTTCTCCTTTGTTCTGCTTCTTCTTCTTCTTCTTCCCCCGCCCCTCGCCCTTTATCTTCGTGTTCTCCACTCAATTTCCGTAGCCTGTATTTTGACCCGACGATTTTCCGGCGTTCGGGTGCACCCTTATCACGTTCCTCTCGAATGTTCTTCGTTTTGGAATGTCGCCATTCCCAGGCATTGCGACGGATCCCGCTCGAGCGTGCTGATACCTTCACGGATTCTTATTACACGGAGTTACACTTTCGTTTTGATTCATCTCACCGACGGCACAATACTCTCCCCGAGACGATTCGCAATTCCGTTACTTCAAACGTAACTAACCCTTTCGCGAAGATAGAAAATTTCCGGGAGAGTTCAAAGTAAATACTGGTAATAAAATATAAGAGATACGTGTCCTAAACTGATTCAGATGAAACTTTTAATTGGGACTTTATCTCGCGAGATCGTATTTCCTACTATTCAATGATTGGACGTGGTTAAAATTTTTGTGCAAGCATCTCGCCTGATAACGGTGCTGTACAGCTTCGGACAATTATTCCGGTCCCAGTACTGCTTATGTGTGAGTTCCCTAGCGGGGCAATATTCAAGATTTAACCCTTTGTACTTGATAGGCGATTGACGGTCACCACTTGCTTAGTAAAATAAAATATATGTCATTGATGAAATTAAATGTAATTACTAAAATTCATGTTGATAATTCATATTAATTTCAAAATTGTCGAGTATTATAATTTACAATCATTTTATATGATATATTATAATTCAGTAAATATTGTGGGAAAAATTCCTCGAGTGCAAAAGGATAATACAATAGTAGATATAATACAATATTAGTATGTATAATACAAATAGTATATATGTATAATACAATATATAATACAATATTTCTTTTGCGAGTACGGATTTTTATGAAGAATGAAATATTTTTTTAAAACATAAACCAACAGATTTCATACAATAGTAAGAAATCTCTTCTACTTATACACTATACTATAACGCTTATAAGAAATCTCTTACTTATATCTTACAATAGTAAGGAATTCATTGGTTTGAAAATCTAAAAATTTTAAAAATAAATTTAAATTCTAAAATAAAATAAAAAATCTAAAACCTTAGATTTAAAATCTCTTCAAATCTAATTATGTTTCAATGCTCCAGGCAGAAGCTTTGGCAGCATCATCATACGTTGGAGCATTGAAACATAAATCAATAAATTTCTTACAACTTGTGAATATTGTCCCGCTAGGAAACTCACACATAGGCAGGGGGTCTGGAATAATTGTCCGAAGCTGTACACCGCGACGAGCTCGTTTCAAGAGAGATAAAAAATCATTATCGAATGCCTACTCGTGTCGAGGGGCACGATGAATTGTTTCATAATGAAATCGTGACAAGGACACGCCTCGAGTTTCACTTCTCCCACCTGATGCCGACCAGAATCGCGGCCTATTCAGTTTTAATTAAATCGTCCGACTGGCGAACACCGAAAATCATATTTCGATTTTATCTCGATAGCTAAGTGAACGTCGCAACTTTCGGGAATTCAGACAGATGATACAAATTGATATTGGACCCGAAGCCGAACGCGTCTCGCTATGACCAAAGATAAATTTCAATCAAGCTAAAAATAGGAGCAATTCAAATTTGACGGGTAGGAGGATAGTTTATGGCCGGTATTCCAGGAGCTTATTGGCTCTGGCAGGACACGTTTTTACGTGCACGAACAGCTGCGAAATAATTTCCGCAATGGCTGCGAGGCAATAAAATTCGTCCGTTCTATTTCCCACGTCTCTCGCGACTCCTGTCCTCGATATCGTTTCCTTTTCCTCGCGACGAAAAACTGCGACCGGTTTTCACAGACGCACTCGCTTCACGCACGCGTTCCTGCCAAAGAACCGCGCCGCTTAATAAGAACCCGAAAGCACCCTCCGAGTCATCTTTATTGGCACCCTTGGCTTTGATCTTTTTCACCAGAATCTACCGATTCACCCCCTGTTCCATAATACATGAAACGAAAGTATCCGTTGCTTAAAAGCATAAAATGTAATAATTTATAGAAAATATTGTATCTCGCAATCAAACATTTAACCCTTTGAAGAATTTTTTTCGTGAATTTTTTACATGCAAATTGATTCATTAAAATTATCAAACATATTTTTTCTCAATTATCAAACATATTTTTTCCGATATTTTTTGAATCAATATTTATATATAATCAATAATAATTAATTATATATAAATGAAATAATAATTATGTATAACCAACGAATTATTTATTTAACAGTAATTAGTTATTTATGTCAGTAACAATTATTTTATGAAACAGATGGCGACTGAGAGTCATCATTCGAGTGCAAAGGGTTAATCGCATTTACCCTATCTATGAGTAAATGCAAAAAGAAATATAAAATCGCCGGTACGGTTTTATTCACACGTGTTTGCATATTAATTTTACACATCGGATAGTCGGTTCGCGGAAATGACAGACGACGTTGGATCGCGTGAAAAACAGCGCCGTTAATATTCTTATCGTCGGTGCCACGCGTTACGATCCATTTGCCCGAATTAAACACGAGTTCTATAGGTACTTAGATTATAATCCGATCTGTAAGCGTGGTACGCGTAGCCGTTATCATCGGCCACTTTGGCCTAGCGTCAACCTGCGCCGCCGAATTTATAGCGTATCGACGAGCCGGCTTTCATCGCGCTCGTAAAATCGACCTTTATGGCGACATTACGACGGGCCGCCTTCGTGCTTCGAAAAAAAAAGAATAATCGAAGAGGACGAAATTCTCTAGGTTTTAGGAATTTCCCTGCGCTGCGCGAAACGACGAAGGATTTCCACCGTTTCTTCGGGGTTCCGATATTCGAACTTTTATCAGTGGTCATCATCGACCACTGAGAATCGTTCCAGTGCTCGAGGATTTTCAACGGAACAAAGATTTGTCTTGGATAAGACCGATATCTGCGATGGTTGAACGAGTTCTATTTTTACAAGGTTTCTCAAAAAAGACAGAGAAGCTTAGATTTTGATTTAATTTCCGTATGGCTCGAAGCGA
>SHCU01000486.1:0-10228 GCA_004307685.1 Ceratina australensis | reverse complement strand
GTCATCGACCGAAATCGAATAAGCGCATTGTTCATGCTCGTACCAGTATTCAAACCGATGAATTTTTATCATTGCATCTTGCGTATTGACTAATTAGCAATTATTAAAAATTTGTAAGGATCACGTGGCAGTGTCGTAATTAATTTGAAAGAGTGCGAGCAATAAATATTGGGATCAAACACGAAATGCTAATTAAGGTACGGCGTAAACTGTCTCGTGACACCTGCATCGAGCAATTAATGTCCGAGACATTGCCAGCCAGTTTATCAAGTTGAGTTAGAGCTCCGAAACGGTGTACAACTTTTATCGCAACAATGGGAGGACGTCACGGTCCAACAAGTTTCTCCTCGCGTTTTACGATTTCTCGAGCTCGTCATTTAAGTAATTACTTAAAATTACTTGGCCAAGCGAAACAATGCCCTCCTGCTTATTTAAGCGGTCACTTATGCTACACATGGTAATAGCGTAACGTTTGTTGTTTCAACGAGACAAAGCTTCCCTCAGGTTTTCGTAACAATAAATTGTATGAGCGCATGAATATGATAAGATGGATTGGCTTCGGTTTGAATGCGCTAAACGTAATAACTTAACGCTCGTCGATATTTATTCGCCGTTTTGCGAATGCCGCGGTAAATAATAATTAGGGTCTTATCGTCGGTAATTTCACGAATTATTATAATGACACGGAAGACGAAAGGATTTATTGCGATAGGTAAGATGCACGATAACGCGCGGCTGTTGTATAATACCGTGTAACGAGGGTCTTCTCGGCGAGGAAATTACACAAGCTGTTCAATATTTAAGCGCGATTCGAATCGAAGACAGCGCGTGCCGATGACAACCGGGAATGCCGCCGAATGAACAGCAGAGATGATTAAAATAAAGACTTTTTAATCCCATCTATTCCTTATGATAAAAAATAATTTCAATATTTTTTTTCCGAATCTGATGTATAGAAAATCCTGAAAACCATCAGAAATCTATTTATTATTATTTATAATATTAATATATATATTATATTATAATATATTATTATGTTATTCTACCATCAGAACATCACTTCAAACATTTAACGCTAGATTGCTCAAGAAACTTTGACTGCTTTTTAGTTTCAATTAGAAAAAGAATTACGTATAGAATGATACAATTCCTTTGAGATTTTTTCATTGTTAATATTTATTAATAACCTGTTTTACAACTGTAAATAATATAAGAAAATATTTAAAATTAATGCTAAACAAATTTGATTACACCTTAGTTATTCTTTCACAATGAAGTCATCTTGACTGCTCTTTGGAGCATATTAAGTTTCAGTCTTTCTAGTGTTAAACGGAAGAATGAAGAGAAGACTGACGATTCCTTTGAGAGAGCAGTTCTAAGAGATGAATTTTTTCCATTGATAAAAATATGTCCTACGCCTCCATTTAAAGAAACAGATAGCCATAAGACCGATATCGGCGATGGTTGAACGAGTTCTATTTTTACAAGGTTCCTCGAAAAAGACAGAGAAGCTTGGATTTGATCTCAGTCATTTTGACTGCTTTCGGGCAATATAGGTATATACTAAGTTTCAGTCTCTCTAGTGTAAACAGTTTTTCTATTATACTTCTTAAACCCATGTCAGACATCTTAAGGTTCATGCAATCTCGAAGGAAACTCGATTAACGTCGAGTGGACTGATAATGAATTTTCGGTCATAGTTTTCCAGCTTTTTCTAACGAATCCCCCGCGTGCCAACCGCTCACGGTGAACAGTCGAACTGTGCAACGTTCGGTACGTATGAAACTTTTGCAATTAGTGGAAAGTGGGAACTCGTACTGATCATTAAACATAGCCTTCGAGGTTTTAGTAACTTCGTTCAGGGATCGACTCCCACGAATGAGATGCGGACACAGCGAACTCCGGACCGCGCTCGGGTGAATTATGATAAACCGATTTCACCGTGGCGACCGTGGAAACGCTAGAAATTAACTGCGGATACCAGTTCGTTAAATATGTTATTTAAACGATGATCCTTGAAACCGTCTCGTGCCTTCCGGCTCGGGTCTCGTGAAAACTGGAGTTTAAAAATTCCAGGTATAATTCATTAGTCTAATTAGCTGCCCGTCGACTAGGGACAAAGGTTTTTAATACAGAAAACTCGGAGGAAAATTCCTGTCTCCACGCAGGTGTAAATTTAAATAACAGACGTCCCGTTTTATTGTAAAAACAGGTACTTTATTTGATACGAAATTCTTAATCCTATTGTCCCTCGATCCCTTGTAATCCAATAACAGAGGAATTCACGTATTGTTCTTCCCTGAACTTTTGTCATACCCTCATACGTTCTGTTTGCTCCCAGAGCAATTTCTCTTTTACCGATAATCTCAAGGCGGTTCCATTTATCTTATTGATGAATCGTGTACACAGTTTCGATTGCGACACGATGAGCACAGATAACCATCAACTGGACCGTGTGCCACAATACACCCGAGTCGAGAGATAAGAATCGATACGAGCAGAGATCGAAGTGAATTCTATACGGCACGGCGTTATTTAATTATGCAAGGAACATAATACCGTGTCAGCAATTAAACAGAAAATCGCGTCGTTATTTGGTATTGGCGAGCGATGGAGCGCGAGATGGTATTTAATTAATGGTTTGCGGTATTGTATGGAAAGTCCGTGACTCGATGGAACGGTTCTCGATTAATTAATATCTGATAACTTGGTACTCTCCCTGGTCGCATTTCCTTTTCATTAAACGCTTAATCAGTTACGCCGAAGAATGCAACAACCTTTGTCGCCGGTATAAATTACTGTTGAGGTTCAATTGAAATCGCGCTAATTAGCCCGGCGATCGAATTTCTATAAACACGTTGACAAGACGCGGAGATTAATCATTTTGATAGCTAGATTTTCTAAACGGGTACAGAGATTAATCAAAACCGTTACTCGGGAGGAGGCTCGGATCGAAGCCTGAAGTCTGGCAGCGACAGGGTGCTTTCGACAGGCATTCCCGGACAAATGAAATTAAGATTTCCTCCGCGAACGACGGTATTATGAAACTGTACGGACGGGTGGTAGTGATCGGCGAAACCCGCGTCGAATTTACGGTTTCCACTTACGCTTTTCTCGTCCCGATAACGGGCACGAATATTATCCGGTAGCCGACGGATTAAAAGTTGGAGCCGATCCAACGACAGACAGGTCGCTACGTCTTCGCGGGAAATGGTCTTCCCGGTTTAATAAAGGGGCAATGTTCCCGCCGCTGGAAAATTATTTGCTCGCGATCAGGTCCTTGCGAATATTGTTTCGCTAGGGAACTCACACATAAGCAGTAGTAGGTCCAGAATAATTGTTCGAAGCTGTACAGATACTACTGCTCATGTGTGAGTTCCCTAGCGGAACAATATTCAAAATAATTAAAACTGTTTTTATTCCGAAACGCCAAAATTATGTCAGAAGCTAACAGCATTAACCCTTTGACTTACAATGAAGTCTGGGAGGTGTCATTCACTTTAAGTCATATTCGTACAAATTCCGTTTTATTTGTAAGTTAAAAGGTTAAAATCTCATTTCAGTAACCCATTCCCGGACAAACCTTACCATTAACCCTATAACTTACAAATAAAACGGAATTTGTACGAATTTGACTTAAAGTGAATGATACCTCCCAGGCGTCGTTGTAAGTCAAAGGGTTAATGCCAGATCGAGCACTGAGAAAATGAGGCCAAGAAAATGATAGATTTATTATTATTTTTGTATATTGTTCCGCTAGGGAACTCACACGTAAGCAGTAGTAGGTCCAGAATAATTGTCCGAAGCTGTACATACATCATCGTGCGTAAAAGCTGATGCGAATACTACGCATGTTGTAATTCACATTGATACCAATGTGGATTATAAACAATACGCATACAATATATAGTGCTCGGCTCCTTACGGTGTTCCTGTGCTGAAAAAAATCCGTAGCTCACAGATTTTCGAACTTATTTAACCTGAAACTTAAAATAAAAAAAGGTCTCCAACTTTCGCAGCAGCCGGTTGTCCCATGCTTATCCCTTACGCTCGCAGTCGTCTAGGCAGAAGTTCGGAGCTCCCTTCTGAAGCCCCCACGTCTTTACATGCTTTTCCGTATACCTTATTTTTCCTCCTTCCTGCATCTCACGCTGCTACGTAACGACAGCGTCGGAAGAGCGGAAGATTTTTTTCAACGTCACGCCCGTTACGGTAAGTTAGGAAGGACCTTTACGCGAAACACGCTGCGACCGATCGGAACAATGGAAAATGCGATTGATAATTATAAGAGAGAAGTGGAGGTTGAAGTTCGTGCCAGAGAGTTGTCCCATCGAGGATCGGAGGTCTTCATAAGTATAGATCAGAACTTGTGTTTAAATAGAGTTTCTTTATGAATGGTCGGAACCTGAAGGGGCACTTAGTCATAATACACGTCGAATCGGGGAATGATTTACTCGCGGAATTTCCGTCTAAATGACTTAAACTTCTTGATTAAGCCCGGGGATCCGAGTTTGAACTTCGACCGGAGTTTGCGTTGGCAATTTTTGCCGAGTAGATAATATCATAATAGTCGCAAAATTTATAACGTGTCGTTGCACCTGAACGTCAATTTAACGGGGACCGTGTAACCTAAAAACAGGCTCTACTACCATCGCGGGCAAGCGATATTTTATCGATAATGATGACAAGCGTGCATACAGTGACAAAGCGCGTCCATGCGTCCGATATTGTTATACACCTTGTAAAACGTTTCCGTCTTTTGATAAATATCGCGTTTCATTAAAATTCGTCGAAAATAATAATTGCGATCCCGTGAAACGCGCGGGCTTTAATTGTAATGTTAGCCCGAAGGAGAAAAAAGAAAAATGAAAATTGAATTCAGGATGTAATAGTTTTAGGTATATAAGTAATATATGATACAGTTCCGCAGACTCGCACTCGTATTCGCACTCTCTCTATCACCTGTTCGTATTACCCGTTACGGTAAGTTGGAAAGGACCTTAACACGGAAGACCCGGGATTTTTGTTTATTGAAAATGAACTGGAAACAATGGAAAAAGGGCGATGCATTACGAGCAGGCGGTTTGCCAATTCCACGAATTCAGGCGATGGTCCCATTGTTTGACAGTCGTCACCGGTCATTCTATATTTTTCAGACCATTTTTCTCCGCGAACTCTGGCTCCGCGTTTCACTAATATGAATCACCCTTGTGCTCTGATATTTAACATTAAACCTACCACGGTCAAATGGCCCTTCTTAAATTCGTCAATAAAGCACAAATGGTTTCATCATATTGCTAAAATTGTAACTATAACTTAACTTGATGTCAAACTAAATATGAAATAAGTAAGTAAAAAATAATAGCAAATAATGAATAAAGAAAATTTCTAAGGAATTGTATCATTATATACATCATTTTTTTTCTAATTGAAACTAAAAAGTAGTCAATGTGACTTCTTTGTGCAATCTAGTGTTAGAACGAAGATTCATTTACTCTCTGCAGGGATCACTGACACTCTTTACAGGTTCGATAAAATAAATATTGCATTCCAATGTAAATGCATGCATGCGTTCAAATGTAAAAAATGTCAATACAGTATACTTGTCTGTAAAATCTGACGGTAAGTCTAGCGTTAAACGTTGAAGCAAACAGAAATTATGATAATTAGCAGCCCGGATTTTAATTGAATATTTCATCCGCGGAAACGGTGGAAAAACTCGGAAAATCCTGGGCCCGGATACGATTGTTTATTCGATGGAAGTTGGCTAAGTCGATGGCGCGCGTTACAAATTTTTACTGCGCGCCGTAAAGCCGCGGGAGACCCGGTATCGTTATTGTATTCCTCCATTGGCGCGTGGGGGAGCGTTTCATATTTTTTTCTTTTTTGCTCGGGGAAACAGCCACCCCGTGCGTATCGCGTTTCGTGTAACAAACTGGTATTACGGCACCGTGAAAGGACGTGGGAAAGAACTATAACAAACTCGTCGGACACGCCGCGTCACATACGTCCCGGAGAATTAGAACGAACGTGGCAGGAAAAAAATGAATATCCTCCGCACGCTTTTACGGTTTTTGCGTCACGTTTCTATCGCGGCGACACCGGGTTTCGTAACCGCTCACTCAACGCGAACGTTTATTTACAGCAATAAACAAAAACTATTTGCACGCATTTAAATGACGCGTGACGCGCATCGTTGCACCTAAGGATTTAATAGAATCACGTTAACGCTAGACTGCCCAAGGAAGTCATTTTGACCGTTAGTTTCCGTTAGAAAAAAAATTACGTATATAATGACACAATTTTTTAGAATTTTTTTATTGTCAACATTTCCTAATAACCTGATTTGTAAAAAATATTAAGAATTGATGTTAAATAAATTCCTTTACACACTTGTTCTTTTGTTACAATGATTTTCAATTTGACTGCTTTTGGGCAATATAGGTATATATTGAATTTCAGTCTTCCTAGTGTTAATTGCTTGTAATGTAGTTAGAAGGGTGCGAAGGGATGATTGTATGGCAATTGAAAATGTTACTAGAGAGATTCATGAGGAAATTATTTACAATGCAGTTTTGGGGTAATAATGCGAGTTAGCTTCATTACATTATTCGCACATGGCCCCAACGTAGAGAGGGAGTTCTTCGTCTTAATTAAAACTTGCAACCTGCCCCCGGTAGGTCGGGGTTAAATTAAACAGTGAGCTGCGTTGTAAATTCTGCAAACGTGATTTACAACTTATTTGTTCGCCTAGTTACACCGGCGAGAAGCGGACGATTCTACTATCAACGAGATCCAATTTTCATCCTATCATCGAATTTCGTACCTTGTATCTCGATCGCAGCGACGTGAAATTAGGAAGCTTGTTAATCCGAATGAATATACAAATTCGCGAGTTTGGTGCAAATCGAATAGGAGAATAAAGTGTAAGAAATTCCTTTGCATTCTCATCGATCTTCATTCAGATATACCGTCCCCAGATGCATTTCTATTCAAGCTGCAGCGGAAGAATTGTGAGAAGAGTAGTGGAAATAGAATTCTTCGGAGTCTGGATTTGAAAAGAAGCTCATGTATATTTTATTTCTATTGAGGTTCCGTCGAACCGGGTTCAGGAATCCATCGATTAGGAGCTGAAATTTAAAACCGTCCGGATTTTCATTAATACACCGTCGCGTTATAGAAAAACAGGACCCTCGTCGCTATTTATCATGTGAAATACCTCGGAGCAATCACGCGATAATTAACACCGTCAATTCTTCAAATATTTCCTATCGATCAAATTGTTGGCGACTTATTGAAACTGTTAGAAATAATGGGTTATGATCCGAAATTTACTTCGGACACTCGCAAATATCGTAAATTTCCTCAGGACACTCGTTCGTATCGCGTGAAGCTTACTTATTTATCACACAGTTGTGAAATCGTATTATAAGACATACTAAACACGCATTGAAACTATTATAACTGACGAGAGGTTTTAAAACATGAATCGTGAAGCAGCGAACAACCGGAAGTTAGACAAAAAGAAATGAGAAACAACGCCATAATTCGAATTTTACATACATCTCCATCGGAAACTGGAAAAATCTTAATAAGAGGAGCGCGAGAGCACGTTACTCGATTGCCGTGAGAAAAAGTGGAAAAAACCGTTGCATTGACACGGTTGATATGATTTCTCGAGTAATCAAACAAACGAAGTTGCACCCGATAATAATGCGTTTGCGACAGAGTCGCGCGATTGGAGGCGCAATCAAAATTGTTCGCATCGTTGGCCGGTGTTCGATTAAAACCTGTGCACCCGGATAAAATCACAGAGAAAATGATCTCGTTAACGTCCAGGGTAATATTATTCCCGTCGAAATTCCGTTGTAATTTGAACTCGACGAAACGATCGGAGCTAGCCTATAAATTAACGCTTCGACCCCGTGTAACAATTATCAGAAAAATCCGAGCTAAATATTCCGGCTTCCGGGCTAATGTAAAATCGGATAGAATGCAGTTACAGCTTGACCTCCGATTCTCGCGGTGTTTCGCGGGGCATTGAAATGAAAATTTAAAGTCACACTCGAAATCGAGCAGAGGTTAAAACGTACGAGCAACTAGTGGGAACGCTCGGAGCGCTTTCAGCAGGATTTAGCGAGCGTGATCCCTGGACCTCTTGCCCAGGGATTTAAAATCCACGGATGAATAATTCACCGTTTTATCATCGTTATCTTAGCTTACTGCTTTTAATTACACGCGTTTACTGAGTTACGAAAATTGAGGAGTAAACATGTTTACGGGGTTACGTCGAGTTATCATGGTACACAATAAAAGCAGCTGGCGTCGGTAAAGGAGCAAAAATGTTCGCGCTCTATGCACCGTTGAAAGTGTTTTAATTGTTTCACGGTACGAAGGTTCCCCTCTTTATGAAAGGAGGAAATTTATTGTTCGCTGAAACAGGCTTCGAAATTTTATTGTTATCGTGTAACGAACGCTTTTAACCCGTCGACGTCCGCGCGAACCTGTAAAACGTACAATTTTACATGCGGCGCGCAACAGAGAAAATTAGAATCAGAATTCATTTCGCCGAAAAATTGTTTTTTAAAAAGTTCGCTGATAAAAGAAATCGATGAACCAATCGCCGATCGGTACGCTGCAAATTCGTATCGCGTTTCAAGTTTACCTCGGCAGGTTTTTACGTCGACCGAAAATAACGGTAAGACGATTCTCCGAGTTTTACAGGAACCGGTCGGACTGTAAATCTCGACGTCGTTTCGATGCGAACACTTTGTCCCGCGTCGAACGAAAGTTTGACCGATGAAAATTTACAGTTACGGTGAATCTGTAACACCATCTATAACTTTCGACGCTTAAGCATCTTTCCATCCGGTCGCCACGGAATTTATCGCGTCGCGCTAACAGAGGAGCCGCACGGTCATTCAGAATTTGATAAAGTTCGGCATTTCGATCTGTTTTCGCAAACCCTTGCCAAGATTGGCATCCTCTGCCCGGTGTTTGCATTCTAAAGAGGTAAACAACCAGCGTTCCGCCTCATTTCACTTAAACCGAGTACACTCCTTTGAAATTAAACCCTGCCTTTCACGTTCATACCTTTCATAAAATTCTGCGTCAATTTTTAGCTATTCAAATGTTTAGACAAAAATCCAATTAATCCAACCTTTCGGTAATTTATTTTCGCGCGCGTCTCGGTTCGGATAATTACACGAGGTCCAAGTGAAGTAATAAGCGTGTGTTTCGCGGCTGAAGATCTTACCCGAAGTTCTGTTGACTTTGTACCCTCGAAAGCTTTCGCGCTTAAGCTCGCATCGGAGATAGCGAGTTCGCAATTGTCATCGCCGGGCAACTCTCCTGCCGTAGGATTACGGGAATCTAATGGAACGGTAGCGAGTTTTAAGGCACCGGCCGTGGTAGAAGCGCGTTAAAATATCATTTACAACCTCGCGTTTTCCACGCTGTTAATTACACGGAGCTAGCAAATGGAAAACATGAGATATGAATATTAATCCTGATGCGCATCATTTGTAGCATTAAGCTCGCCTTCATTTACTGCGTTGATAATTATGCGAGCGGACGCGTTGATTAAAAAACATGAATTCTTGATTTAAAACTGTTACGAAGAACTGCGATGTGGACCTGTGAAAAATAATTTCCAACAGCGTTGCGTTTTATTCGATGATTTCGAGAATTCTTGTAAAATTCATGTCCTCGGGAAATTATAAAATTCCGTATTTTTTTAAATACCGTCACGGAACTTCGTTATTGAACTACCGATGTACATTTTTTATCAGCGACAAAATATTGAAGAATTTAATTTAACCGAATCGCCGGCGAGTATATTTGTTTAATATGTTACACGATGAAAGGGGGAAAGATGAGGTTCCGGACAATGGTGTCACGCTTGTAAGGAACATTAATAAATCCCGGGGTAGGATGTTTCGTACAAGGGGAGTGTCGCGATGATATCAGTGATTAATTCATGCAATATGCAGGGACCCTGACCCACGGATGCCCGATTATGTAAACATCCTCTACATCCCCCGGCGTTCAATGCGTGTGCCGCGAGATTCCCACCGCCAAAAGCGAACGTCACCCCTAAGCCTTTGATCGTGTCAGGAAAATTACCCATGCGTTTCATAAATACTCTTTACCTGAAATCTGATAAGAGCAAACAAATAAATGCTTCCCACGCTTTATTTTATCGAACCTGTAAAGAGTGTCAGTGATC
>SHCU01000485.1:67695-80864 GCA_004307685.1 Ceratina australensis | reverse complement strand
CTAAATAAACTCGGGCACACGTCGGGCCCCGAGCGCGGTTGCCCTCGTAACAGAATATTGTCCCATCTGAACGTAGCCCGAGTAAAGATTGTAAACTTTCGGTTCATAAAAGCGATAACGATTGAAGCATAAGATAACAGAGAACGTACAGCTTCGGACAATTATTCCGGACCCACTACTGCTTAAAAATTACATCTACTACTATTACTATTACTACTATTACTACTGAAGGAATGAAGCATAGATTTATTATTACTTTTGAATATTGTCCCATCTGAACGTAGTCCGAGTAAAGATTGTAAACTTTCGATCTGACGGTTCATAAAAGCGATAAGGATTGAAACATAAGATAACAGAGAACCTACAGCTTCGGACAATTATTCCGGACCCACTACGGCTTAAAAATGACTATTACTACTATTACTACTGAAAAAATGAGGCATAGATTTATTATTACTTTTGAATATCGTCCCAATAGGGGACACACACATAAGCAGTAGTGAGTCCGCAATAATTGTCCGAGGCTGTACAATCTAAAAATACTTGTTCTTAATGCATTTCACTTTGTCATATTTTACGTTGGAAAATCGTGATTAAGAACGCAGTACTTATTAGAGAGTTCTCCCCCGAGGCGTTAACAAGATATTGGTATTCAATGATCATATTGAATAATTGTTTCCGCGGAAGAACGTTAATAATTCAAATTGCTTGACACTCTCGTAAGGATCGGCATAATCATACCGCGCGGCGGAGTAGATTGATTCCGCTCCGTCTGGTTGCGACAATGCAAATTTATACGAAAATAAACGTGTCAAGAACAAAATATGTTGTTGCATGCGCGACACACACGTACACGCAGCGACGACGTACGTGTATCATTCGATTGTGCGCGACGTGCAATTTACTTGCCGCAATTACGTATGCCGGGTCTAACTATTATTACACAAATTAATATGATTTACATAAGCGTCCCGGCCTTTCGAGTATGTTGAATATGATTTATATCTCGGCACTTCGTGTTTCACCTCGGCTCATTCATATTTATAAGCGTATAAACAGACGTTTGTGTTCTAAGCGATTAAGAGTTATAAAGATTTATGGTACGCCGGTATTACCGTCAAACATTTCAATAATTATTATCTATCCCCGGTGCGAGCGCTCGCCCGTGTATCTCAATACGCTCGGCAAAAACCTGTTGTTCCGAATCACAATCGGCTTGATCGCCGATAAACAAAGCGATTAGCAGCAGCTTTCTTATTTCGTGACGTTCGTTTTCACTCCCTCGTGACTTTTCTAATCGTTAATCGTCGAACGATGTTTACCGGTCTCTCTTCAAAACGGTAGAAAAATCCTGCCACGATTACCTTTTTTTTACGACACGTCTCAGCTGGTTTTTTTTTCTTTTTTTTTTCTTATCGAGCAAAGAAGCGCGCGTTTACGTACATTTTCAACGAGCCTCTTAATAAGCCGTCATTATTGATTGACACTGATAGAGCCGTTTGATCACGTGTATCTATTTACAGGCATCGCGTATCTGAAGTAGCCGCGAGGTGGCACGGCCAACTGACAAACTGTCACCTCGTGCGTCGCCTCAATTAACTCGTTATTTGAGCCGCAACGGCATTTATTACCTCGAGTCGCTCACGTCGAACGCGGCGTTAATTGCAGTTACGCACGTAATCTGGTTAAAAGTATTTCGGTCGCGTATTTCTTACCGCCGTCGCCGGCTGTACACACGTACCGGCCATTTTTCCAGCGCACGGGGTTAATAAGAGTCGCATGAATATCTAATTTAAAAGCGAGATCCGGTGTACAGGTTGACGGCGAAGGATATTATCGCATTACACCGGAGAAAGATTGTTACTTAGTGAACGTAATTGACGTTTAACATTTTCGCGTTTGAATATTTCAGTTCTCACTTGTATCTCTTACAATCGGTATTATACAGCCGGAATGATCGATCACGGGTCGGAGATAATCTATAAAATCCCGCGGTTGCGTAACGGCGGGCTGAGAAGTTTCGTGGCCGACGGAACGTTTCAACGTTCCGGGCGGGGAACCTAATAACGCGAATGCTCCTAAGACTTTTACGCGTTACATGCATACTCTATTATACGAGCGGCGATGAAATAAGGAGAAACGTACAGCGTGAATGCATACGTACACGCTTACCGAGGGGTTCAACGGTGAATCGAAAGCGGTCGTTCGCGATGCCCGGCCGAGGGGGGTTAGCGAAGAGCATCCTATTACGCGATTCGTTTTTCCATAAAAGCGAATGTCTTTTGGCTAGCGGCGGAAGATACTTGGCAGTGGTTAGCGACGACCGCGGCGGTGGCTGTTGGTCCGGGTCGCGGCTATATCGTCGTCGCACCGGACCCGAGGACGCTCTTCTATTTGTCGAATACGAAGTCACGTACCGAATACATTATCGGGTTGGAATACAGTCTATGCATGTGAAGGTTGAAAAGCAGGCAGCAGCAGCAGCAGCCAGTCAGGCGGACAGGGCAGGCAGGCAGGCAAGCGTACGGAGAGAGCAAGCTAGGTTGGCTGGCGGACAGGCGGACAGACGGACGAACGAACGAACCGACGTACGTACGTACGGACGGACGGACGGACGGACGGGTGGGTGACTATATTGATTGTGTAGCCGACTGACAGCGACAGTGACATATGTCACCGAGGCTTCTCGTTATCGCTGATTTAAACATGAGGCAACGAGGCCCTTGCCCAGTTGTCTGCGCTGCACCAGCTTCGTATTTCTGTCTACGTCTCCATACCTTCTCCTCTCTCCCTGCCCCTGTTATTATTATTGCCGCATATATCTACTCTCTTTTCCATTTTTTTTTTCCTTCTTTCCCGCTCCCCTGTCCTCGGGTCTCTTCCTTTTCCCCGGTCGATGTATCGGCTGTCACCCCGTCGGAAGCCTGGCGACGTGACCCGTTTGATCATCGCGCGCAGCGATGAAACGCGACGTCAGAAATAATTATGAGCGCGCGTTCGCGTTATTGTTGCTCGAACGCTCGTTACCGCGATTGCCGCCCGTCTAATATCCGGCCTAACGATCGCCTTTCTTTTTATACGATCCATCGCGATTTCTGCGAACGCCGAAATTAATCAAACACGTGCCGGTTGTCAAACCGTGCAAAAATCGCCGGCTAGAAAGTAGGTCGCGCGCGGGGGCGGCTGATCGGCGAGAAAATAAGCAGACGATGGGAACGATACGCGCGTAATCGGAATCGGGCAGCAACGCTCCCTTATCGTTCCGGCGCTTCGAATTTGATATATAAGAATGAGAGGCGGCGCGCGCGGCGGGGAAAGAAACGAGACTGCTATGATTTATTACCAGCCGCAAATTCTGTTTCTCCTCCGCGCACGCCAACTGCGTTTGCGTTCATCCATCTTTTTCCCTTTCACGGCTCGCCGGGTAACTTTTCTCCCCCCCGACGTACCCGTCCTTGTCCCCGCGCGTAACCCCTCGCCACCCTTTGTTCCGCACCATCTCTCAAAGTGACTGACTGCCTTCTTTATTATCCGCTTGTCAGCATTTTTACACTTTTATCCAGCGTTCTAGTATCTATTGTCCCCGGAGCGAATTCGTTTGGTCACAATACGTCATAAGGAGCGATCATCCTGAAGTATTACCGGAGCATTGTCGAGGAGCACCGCCGATGAAAATAGCCGCGGCTGATGCCCCGGGGAAAAAAAAAGGTATTGCGGTTTAATGCCCGGCTCGAATCGACGCGTGGATTATAAATTACGCGACGTCTTTCGGGCTCGGAGGAGGGGGCCGACCGACCCGGGGCCACCGGGAGGTCGGGGACAGCTGCCGTTTCTAGGCCACCGAGCAGATTCCTGAGGTGAATCGGTATCGATTTCCACGATGAAATTTCGATTTTATGATTGATCGTCCCCGGACAACTGATCGATCTCCCGATGTTTCCCAAAGTCATTCCGCTTAGATTCCGTCGAATCGTAAAACTCGGTTTACGGCGGTGCACTTAGAAAGTATTTTTCGCCTACCTGGCTCGTTCGAAAACTTCGAAATTAACACAGCCAGTCATAACAGTCCTCAAGCTGAAATATTGCTTTTGTAAATAATATTTACGGTTAGCTTTCGCTCCTTGAAGCTTCTCGCGTTGCGCGTCATAAAAGCTGTTAGGGCCGGACGGTTGCATAAACCCCAGTTTTCGGTTACATAAACCCCCAGGCCAGAAGCACCTAATCCTAGGGCTGAAAATGGCCCGAAACATTATTACCATTGTCCTGAATCACAACAAATTTTACGGGCCTATTTTGTACCTCTAAGGACCGCCGTTCCCACCGCCTTATTTACAGCATCCGCTTTTCTCTCGCACCTCTGAGATATTGGCTCGAATTCGTAATTCACGCGGATTTCGTGGACAGCGTTTATTATAATAATAAATCTGAGCGCTTATCCGTGAGCATCGGAGTAGAAGCCTGATGATCGTGATTTGAAACTTGGCAGGATCTCAAAGTGATCGCCAATGCAAATAACGTATAAAACGTTGCAACAATTGTTTCGCGGAGCGTTCACCGCGCAGTTTGCAGTTGATAAACGTTGCCTCTGTCATCGCGTTCTGTCAATATCGCATCAAAAGCGAAATCCTTATCCGTCTGGTAGCTGTCGCTTTGAAATCACCGAAATGCGGGCTGAAGGAGGCACGGCGGAGATGAAAGAGAACTATATTAGCCGTAAACTCATCCGTCAGCGTCAAAACGTCAAAGACTTGCCATCGGGGTATTAACGGCGCCATAACTTCACAGAAAACAGAGCAGCAGGGACAGAGCGAGGAGATACCGCGAGATATACCGGGGGCGAGGCAAGGATGGATGAACGGATACGCGCGATGCAAGTAAAACTTCTCACCGGAGACCTTTATTTCTTCTGGGAAATATTACACGATAGAAAGATTTAATATTACCTTGTCTCTGACAGTTCGCTTCGGGATGGAAATTCAACGAAGACAAATGTAATCATTTTTATTGGGAGATTTCACCGTTATTTATTACCGCGCGCGCGCTGATTCCACCGCGGTTGCTTACGTAAAACGTACGAACATTATTTATCGCGAATATTTAAATCACGCGCGGTCTTACCAAATTCATTGCCAATAAAAAATATATTTTAATCATAATTAAACGCGCAAACCTGTGCCGTATTTTATCCTATTACAATTTCCACTCGCAGTAAAAGAGAAAGGACTGCGCGTAATGTATCCGAGCCTGAAAAACTACTTAATTTAATTGGACATTAAGTAATATTGAAATTTCACGAAGCCGGCGATTCTAAATTGAAACTACAGCCGGGAAATGGCCGCGCGATTTTCATAGACACCGTTTCGCCTGCATTCCAACGCAGCCCGAGCTAATTATTGGTTGGCCGTGAGTACGCGGCCCGGGGAGCGCGCACAGAAATTGTCATAATTCGCCGTAATTACCTTGTAACATAACTACTTCATCGATCGCTTTATCTTAGTTTAAAAGTTGCGTCGAGCCGGGGCGAAATGGCCGCAATCTCTCGTAACGGCGCGGAACGTTTGAGCTCAGGCGAACGCAGCTGGTATTCAAGTTTTTTAATAGCCACGTTCGGCGGGTCTTACACGGCAGCCAGTCACGGGATGCGTTGCCTTTAATACGGCAACATGTAAGGCCGTTCCGAAGGCTTTACGCGCGGATACTACTGCCGCCCGATCGAACGTTACCAAAGTAGTTTTCTAAGAGTTGTGAAAACAGCCTTCCCCATCCGGCCAACGGTGTTCTCGATCGTTACGATAAACAGTGACACGTATACACTCTCGGTCGTAAGTATCAGGACACGTGTAGATGAAAAACTTAATTGAATAGTACCCGATAACCAACCGCTGTAAACCAGATTAAATCTTCTATAAAAATCGGCCATTAGATTCCTCGGTTAATCACAGCGAAGTGTGAGGTTATCTACACGACTTTTACGAGTAAAATCGTCCAGACTGCATTTCGGATAATTCAGAAATTAATATTGTTGCAACGGTATGAAGCTGCCTCAAGATTACCACGGTGCGAAGAGATCTTTCAGGAAGCCGATCGGTATATGAGTAGCTGTCGGCTTCCGGTCGCCTGGGAAAAAGAAAGGAAATCGCTGTCGTCAACCGAACATCGAACCGAACAGACGTGTTACGAGCTCGCGCGACATTCCAGGCGATCTTTGATCTACTTAGATCCAAGTGTTAACAGTTTGAATGAACAGTTCATTTCTTTTCTAATTACGACTATGAGTTTACCAAGCATCTCGCCCCGGCGCAACAATATCATTACGATTACCTTCTCGTTGCTCTTAAATATTCTTTCATAACCTCGCGGAGCCGGTTAGAAGTCAAAACGCTCCGCGTAATTGACGCTAAAAGCTGTTATATACAACGGCAGGAATCCGAGGAACGTTTGCTCGTAAGCAGCATCGGCGAGAGTGCACGCGGTTAAAGACGGATTCCATTAGGAGTCAATCAGCGTTATCACGGAGCCGGAAGTTCGGGTGCGCGTCGTAGACGTTTGGTGGCAGTGCCCGGTATCATATCGTCCGCCGGTGTATCGTTTAGCATCCGGTGAGTCAGTGTCACGGTGGTACGCGACGACGACGACGATGCCGAGGCACGGTCGTACGGTCGGTCGGTCGGTCGTGGCACCGGCGATAATTAAAACGCTTTACAAAACTGTAGGCAAACAGCGCTTAAGTGGCTGTCATTCGTTACCCCGTGGGCTGTGGCAAGTCGGTAAGTCGCTGAGCGAGCAATCAATCACCCGGCATTCCCTTCCCCGCCGACCCATTACATTTCTATTTTGAAAGCTGCTTATTAAGCGGGGCCGGTCGGGAGAGACAGACAGGTTTCACGGTATAAAATATCGGGTTGCCGTTGGTGGCAGGGACGGTTCCGTGTCGAGCTACATACACACACGTATACGCACACCGAGAGCTACGGTTAGATGGAGAGAAAGAATGAGGGAGAGAGAGAGAGAGAGTGAGCGCGAACGGGATCGGGGGGGAACGGAAGAGGTACGGCGAGGGGGAACGGGCGAGGGGAGGGGGATGGACGGCTGTAAAAGCGGTGAAATATCAAAGCCGGGATGGGAGCTGTCATCGTCGGGCCAACATCATGGGTGGCGTGTTGAATTAGAATGCCTTCCCACACCCCACACACAGGGCGAAACCCCACCGCAATTCTCCCACCACGATCCCGTGGAGTCGGGGAGCCGGTTGGTGGGGCGACAGGACAACGGAGGACGGATCATACGGGATGCTCGTTCGCCGAACGAGGACAGGCGGAAAACGCGTTACGCCGGCAGACGGCGCTGCGGTCGCATTCCATTCCGCGCAGCGAGCGGCTCCGTCGAGAGCTGCCACTATTTTCCTGGATTCCGGTCTGTGAACGTCGCTGGTGTTCAAATCGTTCCACGTATCCGCGGGATCGATCGTCGAAACGCGTATATACCCCTCGTTCCACCGCGGTGTGTCCCGGGATATTGGGAATCGTTTTTTTTCGTTGCGTATTTCCGTTACCGTTTTTTTTTCTACTGTGAGACCCACACGGAATTGGAGTTTTGTGCAGTGATTCGGTTAACAAGTGAGAGACCCAAATGGTTGTCCTCGAGGAAGGCGGTATGCTGACCACTGGACCCAATCAATATCTACAACCGGATTATCTTTCTCCGCTTCCAACGACGGTTAGTATTTATAAACACTTGTATTAATTAGTACTTCTAGCATGTCCCTTGGTCGATCTCGAAAAAGTAGCATAGTATCATTTTTCGTTAATTCACTGAACACTTGATAAAATATCAACGAAACGAAAGCGGTGAGACAAGTTTCAGTGAGAATTCGAAGAAATTCGGACGGGAAAGATTCGTAAATTCAATCTGTAGTCTTCCGACGGTGCGCGTCGTCCGACGGTACGCGTAGTCCGACGGGTTGCGAAGAGACCTAAGCACAGTGATCGTCCTCTCTCGTTCGTTTAAATAAAATACCGCCTGGTTATTCGCGTTTTTAATGAGTTGCACAATTTTGTTTTACAGTTGGATGCGAAGAAGAGTCCGTTAGCTTTATTGGCGCAAACATGCAGTCAGATCGGTGCTGATTCACCGACAAAGCCTTTGATTTCCCCGCTGGATAAGACGCCGAAGAGCATGAACGCCGGTACGAACGCGAAGTCGCCGCCGGCTGCGAAACTGGAACGGAGTACGCGTAGCAGCCCGTCGGACGGGAAATCGTTGGCCTTCAAACCGTACGAGACGAACGTCGTCTCGAAGAAGTCTGCCGACGAGGGTAGGCCAGCGTCTAAAGCTAGTGTGCACAGTGTTGGTGGTCAGGACAGTGTCAGTGCCAGTGACAGTAGCCACGGGGAAAAGAAATCGTCCGGCAATCGGACGCCCGTCGGCCGGAAGTCCGCGTCGCCCGCGAGCCAAGCGACGGCAACCGGAGCGAGCAGCGGATCCAGCTCGGACCGAAAGACACCGGCGGACCGAGAGAAAACCGACGGATCGCCGCGCAACAACAACGGCACCAGCCCGATCATCCGTTCAGGCATGGAAATCCTGTCCGGTAGCCACGCGAAGGATTCGAATCTGGGCGCGTACAAACCTAGTCTTCCAGGATTCACCGGTAACCCACTCTGCTGTCCGCCGGGTCTCGCGGAGAATCCAGCGTTCAGACCACCGTTCGCTGGAGCGTCGCCCTTTTCTCATCACCACGCGGCGGCGGCTGCACTCTTGGGCTATCCGTCGGGCACACCGACAGGTGGAAATCCGTACCTGAGCTACGCTCGCGTTAAAACCCCCGCCGGCGGCGAGGCTCTGGTACCCGTCTGTAAAGACCCTTACTGCACGGGATGCCAGTACAGCATGCACAGCGCGCAACTGATGATGGGGACCGGACAATGTCCGAGCGGATGCACGCAGTGCGATCATCAGAAGTACGGCCTCGCGATGGCATTGTCATCGTTCGGCCCGATGGCACCCCCGTCGCTCTCTTACCCGTCCACGTTGACCGGCGGCAGGCCGTACGTTTGCAATTGGATCGCCGGTGATTCCTACTGCGGGAAACGATTCACAACGTCCGAGGAGCTGCTTCAACATCTTCGCAGCCACACGAGCCTCACCGGAGGCGATCACGCCTCTTCATCCGCCGCTTTGCTCAGTAACCCGCATCCGCATCCTTTGCTGTCGCCGTCGGCAGCGTTGCATCGCGCGAGCGGCGGATCTTACCCGACGCCCTCTCTGAGCCCGTTGAGTGCCAGATATCACCCTTACGGGAAACCGCCGACGGGGCCGCTTCCAGCGTCCCTGGCCGCGTCACCTTACAGCGCGTTCAACGCGTTGGGACCTTATTACTCGCCGTACGCGATCTACGGGCAACGAATCGGTGCCGCCGTGCATCCTTAAACGCTGACTCGGTCACGATTCACCGGTGTACATTCAAGTATCTCTAGTGTACAGTCCACGAGATATGCATAGTGTAAAATAGGAAATTGCCAAATCGAGACTTTGATATAAACTGTTGTGTAAATAATCGAATCGTGTACCATATAAATTTATTTAAAAAAAAAAGATACCTATATATAAAATATATATATATCTATGACCTGTGTGTATAAATTCAAGATTACGATTAAAGTTTATAAATATATCTTGACAGTTTAACGTTTCATCACGGAATCATTCTTTACGGAATACCTACTCATTGAAAAAGTATCTCCTAACGTTTGATCATTATGTAGGAAGGAACATGTACGCCGCGGATGATAATTTGTCTCAACGATCTTCAGTGGTAACGGCACCCTGGTGCTTAAGATTATTACATATTGGTATTTTAACAAAAAAAATGGGAGAAAATAATCGAATGACCGGTGCGGACATGAATAGCTGAAAGAATATTTCTCGTGGGCCTCTTTGTTTAATTTCGATGCTCGCTAGGAGACGTGTGCATGTTCATAGACTGTGCTCCAAAAGTGATTACGATTTGTTTTACGAGAGGGACGATGCTGACTAGGTGCTAAGGAGAAATAAGAATTGTAGATTCGTGAGTTCTCACGATTATTCGATTTGAACGGCTTTCAATAACTAAACGCTGTTTCTAGTTTGCGAGTCGTGCATGTTCTAATGTCCACAATGTAACTGTGATATTACGCTATTTTTTCGAGGAAATAATGGGAGATAATATTAAACGGTGGTATCTCTAAACTGTAATCCAATTAATTCGAGTGTAAGTTTTAAATTACTCTTATCGTTTGTAACCAAGCGAGGGGTTGTAACGCGTCGAGTAAAGGATAGTAAGAATGCGTCGCCTGTGTTGTTTCGTGGATTTTCAACTGTATTAATTGTTGTACAGGAGATCTCCTCTCTGACATTTGTTTAAAAAAACACATTGGATTTCCACGTACACATATATTATTTTTTATTAATGTAAAGTATTCCAAGAATCGAAGACGTGTAACGTACAATACGATATTATTATTTGCACTCTGTAAATATTTCTTGTAAATATCGTTGAGTTTCCATACCGCTTTAATAAAAACAATGTTTGTGGAATCACTAAATTTGACTTTTCTTCGTTTCGTTTCCAGCCACAAGTGCCTCATCCAAATTTTCTTATCTCTAAACAAAAATTGCATTATCCACCATGATTTTATTTTAAATTATCTTAGTATTTTGCAAAAAGTCAGAACGATATTACAATACCCTGCATTTATTTTATAAAAATAATTCTAGCTCACGCAGTAGCTCAATAAAATATGTCATGTAACAATTGACACAAAGCCTGTCCTGAAAATTTCACGTAGGTTGAGTGGACTACCGTTACATAAGAAATAAACGTTTGAAGATAGTAACAATTTTCGCTTTTAACCCTTTCGATTAAAATCGTGGAATGGCACGTGCGACGACGGTGATAGTTGCACGTAATCAAGAATAACACTAGTTACCTTTACAAGTACTCGCTATCACGCGCGAATGCTACTATAAAAACGCGGACCGAAGCGAACTTCCGGACCTGCTGATTCGCATCGCACGGCGGCGTTTCGTGCGGTCCGCGCGTAGGAGCGAGCGAACGCACGGGTGAGTCTCAATCCCCGGGGTAGCCAGGAGAGTAAATTTATTTCTTTCATTACGGACGGAGCAGGTCGCGAGTTCTCGGATATCAGCGCTGCAAGGCGGGGCGCATAAATCTGCAGCCTAGCGTCGGAAGGAGGAAACGCGGGGAATCGAGGTACAGCAAGGGAAGAGAGAGAGGAGAGACGCGGAGTGGGTGGTTGGTTCGAAGGTTTTCAGAGGCCGCGCGGCGGGGAGAAGGAGTCCTACCCTCCGCGAGGACGTTGTTTCCATCGCCGGGGTGCCACGACAGGCGGTGGCAGGGCTGGCTCAGCTGGCTCAGCAAAGTGAAATATTCGGTGATTTTAACCGTCGCGTCCCGTCGCGTCGCCTCGCCTCGCGTCGGGATGAATAGTAGTTTCCTCGTATTTCGTCTTCTCCCGGCTCGTTTCACGGATTAGAATTCATGTTATTTCGGTGCCCATTATGTGCGTCGTTGAATCTCAATTAGTGACTCGGTTCGTTCTAACTGGGCTATTTACGCGTACGCGGATCGATCGACGTGACTGAAACCCTCTTTGACGCGTCGAGTTCCTCGAGTCGCACTACGGATCCCGGTGTACGCTAAAAGCTGATTAAGATTGGAAGAATTATCAAATATCGACAAATGTTGCATAACGTATTACGTAAAATTATAGCACCGATTTTACATTCATAAAGCTATTATTTATTATCAATGCGTCGCAAAATTAAATGTCATTAGATAAAATATAAATTGTATATTATACGCAGTATTTCGTATTAAAATTCTTCGTGGCAATAAATTATCATTTGCTAGCAGTGCAATAATTTACGTGAATTCTATTGTCGTTCGGAGGGGGAAACGAGTGCCGACGATGTACAAGAACGCTTTTTGAGGCCCGCTAGTATAGTTATTACTGCAACGAGTTTGCAATTGAATGGAAGTCGAGTTAGGGATCGGCTTTATAAAAACTGGATGGTTAGACCGACGAGAGGACTTGTGGGAAATCTGTTTTGACGGAAGGGTCGTTATGGAGTATAAAAGTACCGAAGAATAAAGGGAACATGTGTAACGTTGAAGTGTCCAGTTTTTTCACCGTTAGCCCCTTCGCTCTGGGAATGTCAATGGTAGTACGAACGTTTATCAAAATTATAATCTCTCTTATCGCGTATGTCATTCGAGCCAGGATAATATTTTACAATATTATATGAATAGACAGTTTAAACATGAAATTTTTTCAGGTAGTAATTTCAAATTAGTACGATAGAATCTGCTTTGACAAGCGTCGAAGGTTCCGATGGTACGAGTGAGTTTTCTGGGACGGGCCGCGAGGGGTTTTGAATTATAGACACGCGTCATAATAAATTTCCTCTAATTTCGTCGCAGGAAAGAAACGACAGCCGGTGTCGTTGGCTAAATCTTTTTGCCGCGATACGCCGCGCGCGCGTTCGCGTCGTACCCGAATGACGTCTATCAGGGATCCCTGGCCAGTCTTACGAGTCAGCGCAGACAATTTAGCACATCAATAACAGGCCGCAGATAAAAGCAGCCCATACATCGTGGCTGACGTATCGTTTGTAATAAAACACAAAGGGAGTCTAGCCGGCGGCGGCATCTGTGTACCGCGTTGTGCAGCCGTTCAGCCGTTCGTTCGTTCGTTCGTTCGTTCATTCTTGCTGTTATTAACAGGCCGTACATCGTGGATGTTTTCTACCTACCATCTCCCGCCGAGTCATACATCACTGTTGAATGCGCGACAGCAAAGAGCAACTATAATTCATCTATAAGCTACAGCCCCCGGTTCCCCTCGGGCAGAAATTGTGGAAGACGAAATCGATAGGTCAAACGTCCCCGAAGGGTTTACGATGTTCGCACTTTTACCCACGCAAAATTCAATTTCTCGGTTCTATTAATCTCGGAATAAATTCTTTTTTTTTTCACCTGCCACACGGTTCAGTTAAATACACTCAACCTTTCAATTCCCGAATGACACGTCGCTTACACGATAAAACATCCACAACTCTTATTACAAATTTATTTAGAATACTAGAAAGTATTTTTCAGTAGCAGAAAT
>SHCU01000485.1:35923-63472 GCA_004307685.1 Ceratina australensis | reverse complement strand
AATGCCTCACGGTGGCTACCGACGGATAGTTGCCCCGCGAAAAATGACGTACCGCAGGAATATTTTCGCGTACGTCTCCGCGTGCGACCAGAAGTATGCTGCGTCGCGGGATCGGCGCGGTGAATTCCACTCTGGGAAACGGCACCAGGAAATCTTCACGAAACTTTACATGTGCACGCGAATAACTAATTGTGGGGTCAGAGCTGATGTCAAGAATTTACATAATACGACAGCGGCATAGCGATCAGCCGAGCCGACTGCCACGGCGGTGGCTAGGGTTAACGTATAGGGTGACCAAAGGTTCAACGACTTGTGCCATACTCAATATAGAATAATACACTTGAAGATTTTACTCGCACCATTTATTAATATAAAATATTCTGTGCATCGAGTACAAAATTATTTAATTCGCTTAGTAGTAATTTAATTTAATAGTATAATAATTTCGCCCAAAAATAATTGTACAAATTTATGACAATTATTAATTCTATGTTTTAAATTTATTTTATTAATATTTTTTATCCCTGATTACTTTGACACGAATTTAATTTGATTTTTATAAATTTCTAACAGTGGTTGCACGTATTATAAGACACCCTGTAGAGGAGCGCTGTAGTGGCTGATTATGTTGCACAAGTCATACATCGTACTCTTCTTAATGGGATAACATCAACGTTTTTTCGCGCGGCTCCTTCTGTGAGGAACGTTCGGCAATGTCTCTTGCCCCGTCGATGAATAGCCGTGAGAATATAATGAATAACGATAATTGATCGATGCCTTCAGATTCTCGTTTTATTACGCCGCCGACTGCCGCATCGCGTGCATTCGCGATTCACGCGCGTATAACCATTCCGTCGAGGCATGGGCACCGATTTTTCTGACTTTGATGCCGACCCGAGTGCTCGTGACACAGCCTCAACTTTATGTTGCATATACCGTTGGACGAGGTAATAGAACACGGAACATGCAGCTTGTTTTCTCTGGCGACAATTTAAAATTGATGAGAAAATCGAGCAACGCAATTTTTAGTTAAATCGCGAACCTAACGTAAAGGAATACTCGACTGAAATAATATTATTGCACGTACAAGAATTTTTATTCTTTGTCAAATTAACATTTTATAAAATAGAAGAATTACTTTGATTTTTTATAATAATTATAAATGCTTCGTATCGCGCGTCTGTGTCCGCAGTTGGAGAGAGAACAGTTTCTCCCTCGTAATTAAGACGGTATTCATTGAATGAAAACATGCTCAACGGGACGAATCGTTTAATGTCACTGCCAAATACGTTTGTTAATCAGAAAAATGACCGTTACCCGAGTCAAGGCTGTTAATTACACCGATTATTAACGGTTCAACGCGTAATTGCGATAAGGGACTGACGTACACTTTCACCTCGGCGTTCAAGCGACTGATCCTGTACCTCGAGTGCGTTCGAACCTGCGTGTGACGACGACGGCGCGAATCTAATTAAATCGGCGCATCGTTAAATAAATTCACGCGGAACGTAGAACGCAACGGCATGCAAGTATAAAAAGCGGTTTCTTCTCTTCCGGTAAAAAAACAAAACCGATGAAATTAATTTCACCGTCGATTCTTCGTTAAAACTTTTATGCTATTGCCGTGTCGCCCATTCTACAGGTCGTCTCAAAAGTTGGTGTCAAACTTCAAAAACGTATAAAATAAAAATTAAAGAATGGGTACATGATACGAGTATCTAAGCATAATAAATGTCTTAATGAAACTTTAATACATTAGTAATTTTATAAGGAATTAAAATTTTATTTAAAATCGTTTTTGTATAGAAATTTTCATTACATTGGTATATCGTAAAACTGAGAGAGTCGGATGACACGATTTTAATTTTGATTCGAGATTCGTGAAACAACCTGTACGGTGTGTTTACTCGACACGCTGCTTCCGCAGCCTATCTACCAGCATGCCACTCTTGTAATTACGTTAAATTATTGGATCGAACATGAAGGAGCGAGTTATCTCTCAATCTAGTTGACTACAAAGGGGCCGACCGAGTAATTGTGATTGGTGTAACGGAGCCGACTGACAACAGTCTTTACTCACATTTCATTATACACACACGTGTACGTATACACGCGGTGCGCGCGTGTGCAATGCTCGCGCGTGAACGACTCGCGTACGTATAAATTATACCTCTGACAGTATGAATTTGCTTTTTTTCATCGCCGCCTCTCACAAGTCGACATTTCTTAATGGTCGTTACCGATTTCTCAGCGTCCCGCTGCCGAACGATGGAATCGATAAAAGCCGGTTGAAAACTTCGCTTCTCGTATTTTTATCAAACGCGCTCGCCACCGCATTTGCATTTCGTTGCTTACACAGATTTCCTGTTCGGTTAACCGGCGAAACTGCGACGACGTCCTCTGACAGATCGACGCGTAAACCTGCTACAGGCAAACTGACAAGCGCGCATTCTCTGATCTCCCTGAAATTGTTGTTAGCCGAGAATTTTACGCGTGACAGTTATTAAAGATGCCGCCGGGAGAAAATTATACAATCCCCGGGTCGAAATTACTAGCCGGGCTCGGTCTTTGTTTCGCTCGCAGGAGGGCATCGTAATTTCCAAGTAAAATGTTGGCGACAAAAGCCATATAACGAGACGCTCGAGAACGGGAGACAGGAAGTCGCAGACGCCAGGTTGGATGGGACATTGATGAGGAAACTTCGGTTGGTTATAGCCGGGGCTGGTGATAAGGAGACAAGGAGTTCCTAAGTAAGAGCAAGGTATACGTAGCGGTGCTTTGCCGAGGGGTTAAACCCCAGCTATCTCTTGCCTCGCGCGTTATCCAACGATCCCGTATATATCCGGCCTCCTCGTCGTGCCGAGGGTAGATACACACGTACACCCCTCCCCTGCCACCGGCCTCTCCCAGGAAGACGGGGTTCGCGCACCTTATCTCGTCGTTTTACAATCTAAATACAAGGAATTAGGAAGGATCAGCGGCAACCTGCTCTTAATGAACCGTAATGTATTCGGCCGGTTTCGCGCTCGCTAAATAACACCCTCTGCGGTCAATATCGTGGATGCTAAATTAAAAGATTCTGATCGGACTCCAGGGTAATGCGATTAAAATGCCTTTGCACTCTGACTGATTTATTAGAATTATTATTCATTTTTTTCTATCGACAATTTTTTAATTGATATATACAAATTTTATTATAATTAAGTTTAATTTAATCGGTAATAATTCATTTAGAATGCGACAGGATTAGCTTTTGCACTCGAGAGGTGACTCACGGTCACCACTTGCTTAATAAAATATATATTATCGATTAAATCAAATTTAATTACTAAAATTTGTATATCAATTTAAAAATTGTCGAACATGAACATTAACAATAACTTCGTATAATATATTCTAAATAATTACGCGGAGAAATTCAGTAAATATTTTGGGAAAAATTCCTCGAGTGCAAAGGGATATATTGTATCTTATACAATTTTATTCTATCTTGTATTATATATGATATATTGTAACTTCAGCTCCTAATTTTTAAAAGATCTGCAGCATGCTTATCGTCCCATTCTACGTGCACTACAATATGTTCAGGTGAAACGTGAAAACAGAATTCATTTATGCCCATATAGGCCATTATCTTTTTCGCGAAGTTGAAGAAATAATTATTCGTGTAATTACCAGAACGCATGCACTTTCGATTCTAACCAGTAGTCACGGGTTAGAAAAACGTGACGGGTGAAGTGTCTCAAGACGGCGGAATAGGAGATAGCCGTTCGGTAGCGAGTGACGGTTACATTTTAATCGAAGTGCCGATTACCCGTTCTCCCGTTAGCCTCTCCCCGATGTCCCTGTCCTCATAATCGTGTTCGTATCACCGTCAAGCCTCCGTGACACTTATTTCATTAGTGTCAAATAGAATTATACAAGTGGCAGTCAGTCGGTGCGAGTCAACCGTGGCATCGGTGTGCAAGCGTACGCGCGCGCGCGTGTGTGTGGCGTAAGTGATTCCGAGTACGGCAATTCAATTGCTGGCTTGAACGAATTCCGAGTAAAGAAAGATGCCGACCCGTCAAACTACTGGTATCACGCCTGCTACCATTTCTTCCTTCGTTCCTCCTTCTGCGAAATCGTCAACAGCTACTATTACATCTTAGAACGCGTACGCTCCGACGCTGGACATGGAAACTGTTCTCAATGACAGTTCAGAATTTTACATATTCAATGTAATTTTGTATATCAATTGACTGACTGTTTTTTATTGCGTATTAAAGGAATTATTATTCTTGAAAATTAAATTTATTTTACGTAACGTATAAAATACAATGGATTGTAAAGCAAAGTGAAATTAGGCGATCTGTTCATTAATATGCATCATGTAATTCGTTACATGAGATAATCCGTTGAAGATGGATCATTCTCTCATTAAAATAATCCTTCTCACCTTATTAATAATCGTCGCATTCAGCGTTTCAATAATATTTTTAACGGCTCGGTATGATCGAAATCGCCGCGGACCTTTAGTAAAATATATGTATACCGAAAAGTGATAAGCACGCAGGCATATGTTTTCTCGGGTTAAATTATGCCACGTCGAATCGAGAGGCTAATCTCTTCTCTTTAAATTAGCGTGAATTAGTTGATGATAAAAACGGTGCGGACAGATTTAAAGAATTGAAATTCAAGATGAGGCACGATTTAAATTTAAATGTCAGTCTTCTTCTCTCTCTCTCTCTCTCTCTCTCAGTATTTCTACCTTTTTATACCCGATGACGCAAAAATTCGACGCTTCGAGATAGCGTTACGAGCGCAATGATTCATACGGATGTTACGTTAGCCGAAATCTATCCTCGATACTTAATTTATAATACTGTTAGGCGCAAAAATTCTCGTCGGCGACTGTCGACCGAGTCAAAACACGCCGTAACTCTTCCGTTTATCTCTCGCCGGACTCCACGAAACTGTTAGCCCGGTGCATACGAAATGTCTTCTTCCTCGTGTAAATTCAAATTCGTCGAACCAGAGTCATCTATTAAATTCCCGTTTATTACCCCGCCAGCCAGTAGTTAAAACGATATTAAAAATCTTACAATTTATGTAATCTGCGCGAAAATACGCTCCGGTGTGTATGTTAATCGAAAGCAAACAACAAATGCAAATGCGAATCGAATTTTAATAGTAGTCACGATCAAAGAAGCGTTCGGTATTTTTTTACAAGAAATTCTGCGCGATATAAATTACTGGCAATCCTTTTCCGGTTCGTTTGAGGAAGCTCGCGAAATTGATTACGGCGATCGGATTGACCGAAATCTCTACGGTTTAATCGCGCAGGCCCGTGATTAATTCTTGTCAACAGGGTGTTACGTGACCGGTCGGCGCGACGTCCTGTTCAAAAATCGAATAAATTAGCAGTTATGTACGTCGCCGCGGTATTTTATATCGCCGGCGGAGAGAGGTATCGCCGTGTAAAACGAAGAAAGGAAGAAAGAAAGGAGAGGCTGAAGAAGAAGAAGAAGAAGAAGGAGAAGGCGGTTCTTTATAATCGCCTGAAATGGACGTTCATTTGAAATTCAACGGGTGGATCCTCGCGAGGCCTTCTTCCCTCGTTGTTGCGTGCCGCGCCGCGCCGGTCTGCCTCTAGTGAGAGAAAGTCGGTTGAATTACTGCCATAATTCACGGAGAATAATGAGGGCTTAATTAGCCGCGTGATGTAATGCAGACGCGGTGTAAGAACGAAACGGAATGGAACGATACGAAACGGAACGAAAAGATACATGGTGGTTTCTCCCTCCTTCTCCGTCGGCGTGGCTCTCGCCGCGCCGGTCGGCTCGTAAAACAGCAATTCTTACGATTAATGCGGACATTGTATCTGCGTTGTATCTGGCACACTATGTTTATGAAGTGATTAGCCGGTAGGAACGGAAAACTGCCTATTAAAGTTTCGAATTAACGAGCACGCTTCACGGATCGCTTCAACGGCCCGCGACTGTTAATAATTCCCTTCAAAACGATTTCTACCGCGTGAGATTTACACTGACAATCCGCGCGTTGCCGGCTCACAATCTGTTTAACCGATAATTTAATATCCACCGTACGTTTCGGCCGAGGCGCGCGTTAAATCTTCTTGATAAACAGAGATATTTCAATTAATTCATAAACGAGCCTCTATTGTGAGGTGGTTCCCTTTTAAGGGGCAGCCCGTCGAGATCGTTTGATACGGCGATTTATTTTTAAAATCAGACATTCAATTTACGCGAGCGATACCTTTTCTCGTACGGTTGTACGTTCCGTCGCGGGTGGGTATATCTGTCTGCCCTGTGAAGTCACGCGAGACCGGGGAGAAAATGCGTGACCGGGCGCATCGTGGCTCGGCTCACGACGACGAGCCGTGGCTGGCCATAAAAATAATAGGGTTTCCAGCGAAATAAATTGAGTTATTAACGTGACAGTATCACAATAAATTATGATGAAACGGTTCTAGGGGCAAAAAGGAACGGTCAGATGGCGGTTGGTGAAAGGTCGGACGGGGCTAACAGCGGTTGATTGCCGGTCGCTCGTTTGTCTCCATGTAGCCTGACAGGAACTATCCTGTCTGGAGTAACGTCAACCGAAGTCCGCCACGGTCTACGTATGTGTACAGGTCCGACGTGATTCCCCTCCACGCCGATCCTGCTGTTGCTTTCCTCGCGGTGGAAACTGAACAGCGTTGAAGAGAGCCGAACGTGAACGTTATTCGATGCTACTCGTAATTATCTCTGTTCATAGATTGAAACAAATGACGCGGGACCGCGACGAACACGGTTTTACACGGTTGCCATTTATTTGAATAATATTCCAGTTAATTAATCAATGAAACGATCGATTTTTATTGATTATTAAATGGGAAATTTCCGTTTGTATTATCTGGCACAAGTGGTATGAATATAATCAGATAATTCGATAGTAAAATATTTTTGGTACGGTGACAGGATAGAGCAGAATAATTTGTGGCAATATTTCAACGAACCATTTAGAACGATTATTATTTACAACCTCGGAACTATGCGTTACGTCTCTTCTCACGCGCAGCACGCATTTTGACGTCACTGGCAATGAGGTTGGTTCAGCGGCGCTCTGATCTTTCGCCTGCTATCTATTAATCCTTCTATGCGCACCCTTCAATCTGATTCGAATTAATCTCCACTGTTGGATAAGATCAAGACAAAGTATCCTATTCAAATGTTTGCCTCCATTTATCAGTATCGTTTGACGATCGAGGAGAGAAAAATATCTATCGCGCTTTGCGGTACGTTGAATTCCTAATTAAGTAGCTCCGAATCAAATGGACACTGATAACTTGCGCGGTATTAAATTGTATAAAAATATTCGAATTAAATGTTTCTATCTTCTCGCTAAATTAAACTGACAGAATGAGAACTGCAAGCTGTAGAGTTCTTTTATACGCACTGGTAACGAAGCGCGTACATTCTATTTATACATCCGTATCTCTTTAAATCTTGCTAGAATCATGCTCGAAGAAATTTGAGGATCTCGCGCACCTGTTGCGCAAGCAATTTTCCTCCAGCTTGGCTAATGAGGGTAGACTACACGATTATGATCCTCGAGCATTTCCAATATTCGTAATTTCGTGTAATACCACCACCGTGTAATTTTATTTAACTTTTACCTGTTTATAATTAGATTTTATCGGTAATATCGAGGCTAGCTTAAAAGTGGTTTAAAACTATGTATTTTTATAAAGTACAATTTAAACAGGAATTCCTTTTAACCTACAGATTTTATTAACGCAATTTATCCATTTTCTAGGTTCATATAAAATGTAATATCTTTTCCCTATTTTCATGCGCAAAGTTTGAGTTTCCGAACGAATTTGCGTGTGCGAAGTGTCACTTTCTCGCACGCTGAGAAAGAAGCGTGAAGCGAGCCCTTTTATATGTTACCTAACCACGTCTCGGACAACATTTTGCCAAAGACAAATGTTGTTTAAAATTGTCCCAGGAATGGGTCGTTCTGGGACACCCTGTATACGTCGCGCTGGCTCCATGCAGTGACCTGTCAAAACTTGTGTTCTGTGAAATGTTTTCGCAAACTCGAATTCTACGCACGAAAGTAGTAAATAGCCCATTACGATACAAGTGCGCAAAGTAGGTCTACTATCATACACATATTATTAATGCTCTTTTCTAATAGATTTTCGTATCACGAGGACCGTAAGAAAAACGTAGCCGACCATATTTGTACCTTGTTCTCGCGCAGGGGAAACTCGTTGAGGCAAAGGGACGCCGAAGGAATTCGAACGAATGATTGTTATACAAAGCCTCATTGAAATCGGAGGAGGCGAACGAACGTAGGAACGTATCGTCGGTGTCTCCTTGTAAGTTAGGAACGATGATTCTCTCCCCTTCGGTCGGTTGATCTGAGAACACCTACAGTTCGGGCAAGCCATTAATTACCTTTATTGAGCTTCTGTGCCGGTCTCGGTCGTACTTGTCGATCGGCCCTATCACTGCCAATCAATCTCGAACGCAAGCGGCTCGGCGGCGGGGCTTCGTCAAACGTCCCGACAAAATCAGCCAATCTACCGCGGGACAATGGGCCAGCATGATTCGATCGTGTCTCGGGGCCGGGTTTGCATCGACTTCGACCGGCAACCGTCCCGTCCCGACTCCCATCCTTTTTTTCGGCCCGACGTCATTCCGAGAACGAGAACGCTCTCTCGATTCTCGTCTTCTTCCTCTGCTCCTTCGTCCTCCTCCTCCTTCTCGTCTTTTGAGCGTCTCCGCTTGCGGCCCGAGATAGCGAACATTAGCTGCTACGGCTGTCAGCGAGGCTCGAGCATTAAATGGGAATGATCGCGTGCAACCCGATTTCGGATCGGACGGAATGCTGACTGGATGAACGGCCGATTCATTAGATTGTAAACTACACTCTCGCCGTACGATGTACTGATCATTGTGAACGTTGCATCGCAGAAATATCATTTTATTACAGAGAGAAATTGATTCGACGCATTTTTAGATACAAGTCAATTTAAGTTTAATCAAATAGTCGTTACCTATACAAAGTTTTATAATAGATATTGAAAATCGAACGAATAGATTTAGAATAGCATGAAGCTCATCAATGGTAACATGGATTTAAGTATATCCATTTAGATTTTAAGATGAGTTAAGCATCTAATCGTGAGTTTAATAAATATTGAAAATAAAACGAATAGCATATACAGACTCGAAAAGCGTGAAACTCATCGGTGATAATGTCTACTCAAATGTATCGTGTTGAGTGGAACTTACTAAGTAGCTAATCCCTTATCAATTGGACATTCATGGAAAATAGTGTATCGACCATGATCAATCCCATTGTGCGACGATTTTAATTGTGATGATTGACGCTCGTAATATATTGGCAGTTTATGTGAATCGTAGAACGATCAACGCTCGTCGAGTAAGTAATTGCTATTACATTATGTAACGTGAATTTGATAATGAAGATCTAAATGGGGTACTGACGAACTGCGATGCGGCGTTAATTTCATCGGTCGAATTTAGACCGCCTCGTAACAATTGATGACGATACACACCGAATGCAGACCTATTCGTCGCGTTTCATTTCCAAATTACAAGTCCTAATCTACTAACGGTTAGAGTTCGATCGCGTGGGAATTTTTGATTAATTTATTCATCGAACTAAAATTGTATGAATTTTTTCGTAAAAAATACGTAAATGTTGGGAGATTCTTGGACGTGAAAAACTTCGGAAAAAGATTTTACATGAATTGGATAATTGTGAAAATAATTGGCGACTTCTCTCGAAGGAGAAGGATCTATTTTTTTTTTTACTTATTACTTCCTGACAGCCACGGCCGATGTGGGTATGTGACAGCTGAATAGCTGGCGTCAGGTTTTCAATTTTCTACTCACCGGTTCGGCAAGCTGTCCTTACTCATTAAGTGTACTGACAGCATCACCGGAGCGTTCCCCTTTGATAAATTAAAATATCGATCGGGACACGCCAATTATAAGTTTGACGTTGTACTAATATCAACCGCGTTACCGCCGCGCGAACTTGTACGAGATACGCGAGCGAAACGTTGTAATAAATAATTCATGCCAATCTCGGCGGAAATGTCTTCAGCGCTTTTCAAGCCGTCTCCTTCGTTCGGTGAGGACGTCGCCGAGCGTTTATTCAATTAACAAAAATACGTTCGCCGACGGTTCGATTATCAATAAAATTTTTACCGAAGCGTCGATAAAAATACCTAAGATACGCATCTTTTTCTGATAAGAAGATCGCAAGAATGTCGGAGGAATATAAAATCTGTGCTTAGCTCGGGACGCGACGGCCTGCGTGGCGGAACGTCCAATTACAATCTAAAAAAATGAAAAGGCGCGCGGTTAAGTCTGTTCGTGGAACGGGCCGCGACAAGATAGCCCGAAAATTTTGACGCTCGTCGCGTCGTATTATCCCGTGAGGAGGGCCAGGACCCGTCCGAACGGAACACGGTCATTGACGTGTAATAAGATGTAGGCAGAGAAAAAAATCGGCGGACTCGTTGATATCTACGGTTCTCAAGGCGCCTCCAGGAAATCGATATCGACAGCTCGGAATCGTGCCTCTTGCGGTCTTCGCGGTAAACAGTTTACAAGCGATTTTCGGCAGTTCGTTGTACCCTAGCCGCCGAGTTGCCGAGAGGTTAATGGACTGTGTTGCTGCTCGTCGACGTACTCGCTCCACGCGTCCACGGAACCCTCTTTCGTATAAGTTTATTTATACGCAGGGTGAATCGATAAGCACTGTTACCTGTAACAGTTCTTACACCGTGAATTTTTCACCGCGAATGGATACTGAAAAATAGATGACGGAAAACAGGTGTAACAATAAATTGTTTATCGATTCAATCGCGATTTCATGTTTTAGTAAAATACAATTCTACAATTTTTTCATCTGATTCTATTTTTTGATATTTCAAACGGGAAGGTGAAATTTCTGACGCGTGGACAACAATATCAGAAACTGTACTTCCGAGGCAGGAGCAGGTAGATGGTATGCAGACGTTGACTAGAGTCAGCCGGGGTGGTTGTGCATTTAGCGAGCTGTCGCCCCCAACCAGTCCGCCGTGTCAGCCTACTGACAGTTTTCATTCCGCGCATACTTGACGTGCAACCGGCTCGGGCTCCTCTTCGCTCGCTTAAGAGAACCGCCAACACCATGCCGATCGCTCTCAGATTAATTATTTTGTCGACCGACCGTCGACTACTACCAGCCGCTCTTTCTTTTCTTCGTTCTAACGACGCGAGTCATCGCTCCTCGTTCCTTCCACTTATCACGAATTGCTTATCTGCGTACAGTATTGTTTAAAATTCCTATCAAACACTCCTATTATTATCAAATGAAGTTTTCTGAACAGGTAAACCGGCTCGATTGATCACAGAATTTTGATGAAAATGTACGATTTCTGAACGAAGCTTCTAGAAAATATACTTATCTAAACGCGAAGTGAAAGTCGATCGGTTGATGACGCGACGGCCTCTTAATAGCCGTTCGAATCGCTAATTCGTCCGCATCTATGTTTATCAGACGTCGGTTCTAATGGAATGTTCGTAGCTGATGAGCAACCAACGCCGTCTCGACGGCCGTTCACCGTTTCCACGAGGATCGCTGACAGCGTTGATGGCCGGGATTAATTATTTCGTTGGCAGCCGCTCGACAACTATGCGCGCGCGCTATACATACAAACGTGTATCTAATCAACCCGCTTGGTTCCCGGATGAATGTCTCGCGTGAGATGTATTTTTTTTTCTTCCTTTATCCGCCCGTCGTTGAAACGGCTACTTGATGAACGTATCCTTGTTTCTATCGCGTCGGCCTCGGTTAATGCAACGCCAACGTCTTCGCGTTATCGTTTTTCACGCTTGTAGCAATTACCGGGGAAGATGAATCATCCCGTAATGAAAATGACTATTTTTCACTCGCGAGATTATTATTAATAGACAAACGCGAAACGTCTGCGTTTTTGTTTCTCGATTATAATATTGCATAAGAGCGTGCATGCATATTTGATTGTTGGATGGATGTAAGTACACCGAAGATCAGGTTCAGCGTTATTGATGACCGGTAGCGATTAAACGATGTAATTATGCAATAAGAGATACGAAGACTTTTACGTTTTCTCACCGATCATACACTGTCATCGTGTGCAACGATTCTCTCGGACCGCTTGCTCGAGAACTATGCGAGAATTAATGTCCTGTCTTAAATGTAATTAACAAGGGAGAAGATAATTTACTCATTCTGGAATACATTGTTGCGATAAGCCTCGATACGACGAGATATTCTTAGCGTCAATCTGAAGGGGATAAAAGACGTCGAGTGGAAGGTAGGCAGGCACGTTGTATTTATACACCGGGAGTGATTCATTATCCTTATGTTATCCGAATGTCAATAACGACGATTAAATCGGTCGTGATTGATCGTTCGATCGTTACAGATGCTGAATTTATAAATTTCGTTAAACGCTACTTGTCAGTCACGAATCGTCAGGTTGTTCAAGGAAAAGCGTCGTGGCCGATGTTTACGTCGACAGCCGGCACTTGAGGCAATGAAAGGCACGTATTTTTGGTTCGTATCAGTTTCACACTTTTTAAGCGTGATTTATTCGGACGGGAAAAATTGAATTACGAGGAATGTAAATTATGCGTAGGGCATTGATCAGCCTGATTAGTCAGGTTCGTTTCAATTTATTATATACGTATTATATTTAATCATATAAAGTATATTTCTACACACTGATCGCTGATTAAATCAAGTATATCGCAGTTTCAATCATCGCCAGATACATTCTGTAGCAAACACGATATTATCAGTACGCGTACGCACCGATGAGGTCAATCAAGTGGAACCAATGACTGTTTTACAACGAGGATATAAAAAATCTATGTCGCCAAGGTACAAGTACATACTTACTGATAACGATAGCTGCCTTTTCCTTCAGATCGAAACAAGTAAATTTCTGATACGTTTACACATGTATCTCACCTGTATCCAAATGCTTATCTACAAAAATTAGAACTCCAAATTGATTAAGAATTATTTTACAAAATTAATCAGTTTCATCGAATGAAAACGCTACAATTTATTATTCTTAAACTACGACCCGATTACTAATAATAATACGCGACTAAAATCGGAGCAGTGGTTCTAAACTTTCGGTTGACTATCCGTGTCAACGTTCCACGTATCGAATTAACCATCTATATTACACAGCCGAGGAAGGAGTTAATTACGACGCGACGTGCACCGAGTCGAACCTCATTGACTTTAATGCGGAGAAACCCGTGAGCTTTGCTCGCAAACCGCGTGTATAAATAACGACTAATTAACTCGTTAACAAGTGTTCCTTGACCCTAACACGTTGCCGGGAACAGTTTCAAATTTATGGCGCTTCGCGCGACGAGACCAACATCATTGGCATTCGTGACAGTTGCATGGAACGCATTAGGCACTGCGTCTTCATTCAGACTATACGTGTACCTGTGTGCACGTACGTATCAAGAATTTCCTTTGTATCAATTCCATTAAATATTACTGTCCCAGATGTTCGATTAGATATTACATGTAGATAGCAACTAATAAAAATTGACATAGTTACACGCATTAGGCATTTACCTGCGTCTTCAATGAGACTATCTATAGTCTATAAAAAATTTTCTTTACATTAAGGTATTAAAATCGATACTGTCTATAAAAAATATCACTGTTTCAGATGTCCGATCAGATATTACATGTAGATATCAACTAATAAAAGCGGAGGTAGTTACACGCATTAGGCATTTACCTGCGTCTTCAATGAGACTGTCTATAGTCTATAAAAAATTTTCTTTACATTAAGGCATTAAAATCGATACTGTCCATAAAAAATATCACCGTTCCAGATGTTCCATCAGATATTCCATGTAAATAGCAACTAATAAAAATCGAGGTTGTTACACGCATTAGGCACTTACCTGCGTCTTCAACCAGACTATCTATAGTCTACAAAAAATTTTCTTTACATTAAGGCATTAAAATCGATATTGTCTATAAAAACTATCACCGTTCCAGATGTTCCATCAGATATTCCATGTAAATAGCAAAAAATAAAAATCGAGGTTGTTACACGCATTAGGCACTTACCTGCGTCTTCAACCAGACTATCTATAGTCTACAAAAAATTTTCTTTACATTAAGGCATTAAAATCGATATTGTCTATAAAAACTATCACCGTTCCAGATGTTCCATCAGATATTCCATGTAAATAGTAACAAATAAAAATCGAGGTTGTTACACGCATTAGGCACTTACCTGCGTCTTCAACGAGACTATCTATAGTCTATAAAAAATTTTCTTTACATTAAGGCATTAAAATCGATATTGTCTATAAAAAATATCACTGTTTCAGATGTCCGATCAGATATTACATGTAGATATCAACTAATAAAAGCAGACGTAGTTACACGTGTAGATCGTAACGTAGACGAAGAATCGGCGCTGGAGAACAGCCAGGGGAGCAGCGGATGGAAGCGAGAGAGAAAGAGAGAGAGAGAGAGAAAAGAGAAGCGTAGCCCCGGCGATGGAGGATGGAGGAGCGCGAGAGGAGGCGGAGGAGACTATAGGATAGGTGGAAGTTCGATTTAGGACGAAAGGGAAGGATTAATGGCGCAGGCGGGACACACCGCGGCCATAAATCGCCGCACGGCCAGGAATTACCGGCTCGCAACTTGCGAAATATGACGGTCTCATAAATCCGAGTCCACTAGCCCGCGCGCCTCCATCGACTACGTCGGCTGGTCGGCTAGGTCCCGATTCCAGTACGCGAGTACAGCCGCGCCGGTATAAACCTCCCTCCTCCGTCAACCCCCTCTGACGCCCTCTCCGTCTCGCAGGCGACCAACCGCCTAACCTCGTCCTTGTTCTCCGGGCTGGTGGTGTTCACTCGCGGCAGAGAGAGAATACACGCGGTGCGCGCCACTCTGTGTATACGTTTCAGCTCGGCGTGCAACAGCCATTTATAACTTGCGCGCCTGGAAAAGCGAGGTCCATAATCCAATACGTTCGTTCCGTTCCGTTCCGCTCGCGCTATGCCCGGCGCGAGGGTAGGCGAGAAAGGAGTTAAACAAAGAACGGGACACGACGATTTAGTGGACGGGGATAGATGGATGGAGACACCGGTGTGTCGTAACGATGCGCTGCCTCGAGCGATCAATTCACTTACCGCTTAGCTGCCTCCCCCCCCGTGCCTCGCCAGCTTAGATTCATGCGCCTTACCACGATTTTCGTTACGCGGCCTCGATTCTGACTCACGCTACCCTTACGTGTTTTGCCGATTTTTCTATTCGTTTCGTAATTGAATGAAATTTTAAACAGTTATATAATTATCTGTAGGAATTTAGAATTTGTAAAACGTATAGGATAGTCTGTAATAATAAGTAGTGACGAGATAACATCGAGGAATGTGTCTTTATCTGTTGGAACAAAATGTTTTGGCCATTTTTATTTCACCCTTGACGTACAATTTGTTAAAAATGTTATTTAAAATCCGTGCAATTTTCTTTGAATTATCTGTTTCTCAACCGTAAGATTTGTAAAAAGCGTAGAACAGCCTGTAACAGTAATTATTATCGAGATAATATCGAGGAAAGTATCTTCATCGCTAATTAAGCAGGAAACGGCCGAAGCAATGCGGGAATTAATTATTTCGCGTACTCACTACGTACGCAAGCACAAGTATTTAACCGTACTTGCGTGCGAACACGTTTATGCATATGAAAAAGCGGCTTAAACGGAGTACAATAGCGGAGGGCACTTCCCGACTGCGATAATGCCTACCCTTGAATTATTCCGTAATTTTCGCGAAACTGTCCTTGTACATGATTTGTGGAGTTATTAAGATTTACAGGGATTAGAGGGGCGAACGTTATCTTTCCCGCGAAGGATAAAATGGTTATATCTACGCCTTACCATCACCGGTAATAAAGCTCCTGCGTTATTTAGCTTCAGATTATTCCAAGTACTTATATCAGCTTAATACAGAAAATAAAAATCTGCTAACAAAAATTCGAAAGAGTCGGGCGATGGCTCGGTCGGTAGGTGACGGGACTTGTAATTCGGCGGTCCCGATCAATGCTGATTGATACAAGCACCTCTGAGATTCTTCCTCATGTGCTTCGCTTAACCGCACGTCGCTAGGCTTCGACGCAAGAATAATAAAATAAAGGCGACGTTAAATAAAAAATAACACCTACTGTTAAGGGCTTGACAGACTATGGTCTTTCCCCGACTGAGTCCAAGGTCGGGTAAATCGAATGAAAGAAAAAAAAACACTTTATATACTTATGTATACACTATATACTTTCATGCACTTTCTACAAGGTTGATGGTTACTGTTAGCTCAGAGATGCCTATAGGCGAACTCTTATATGTCTGGAAGTTGCATCATCTTCTTTTGCTGGTTCTTCCAATATGGCCGTTGACGCAAGACGCGTGATACGCGCGACTGCTATTATACTTTTAGTTCTCATTTAATTCAGTTTTCATTCCATGTTTTCTGTAACGTTTCATTTAATAAACCCTTTAATAACGCTTATCCGCACTTCTGTTAGTTACAAGCCACGCTTTCGGCTCGACGATAAAAAGAATCATACACACCGGCGGGGTGTGCATTTTGTAAAATTTATCTCCCCGCCTGACGAAATAATTGGCTCTAAAAACCAATAACCCGCGTTACGGTTCCATAAATACGCGCGGTTTTCGGTGAAAAAAGGTCGAGGGGTAAATAATTTCATACGAGCTTTCGATAAACCCTTTCGCGGGGCGTACGCGTTTTATTCATACTTTTGCGTACACGCGAAATTTATATTCAATCATATACAATAACTTATCCAATTCGCAGGTGGCGAGCAGCATAGGAGTTGACATTTTGCAGTAGCAATATTTCAATTTCATTCGAGCCCGAGCGTTATAGAAAGTTCATGAAAAACATGCGCCGCGCTCGTGCCCGCCGTGTACAACTGCCGTTCGTTTGATTTTGTTTTTTTTTTTTTTCGGACTCCTTCTTCGCCGGACAAAGAGAGAAACGTATACGCGAGCGAAGCGAGTTACCGCTTTTCATTCTATCGCGTTCGGAAAACGTAGCTGCAACGAATATCCGCGTCAATTACGTTGGCAGTAATTACGATACGTACCGTAATTGAGAACCGGCGTCGAACATGTGTCTATGCGTGTACAGCGCGGCCGGTCATAGTTGTACACGCCGGAATAAAATAATATACCTACAGATACCCGAGCCCCGTGGCCCTGTTATCTGCGCGAAATCGAATTTATGGCTCGGCCACCGCCAGCTATTAAGTAATAATAATTTGTTTCACCGAGCCATTCGTTTATTGATTTTACGCAGTCTGTCATACGCGGCTGTAATAAACGGAAGTTTTAAATGTTGCCCGTTTATTATTTGCATATTACGCGCGCGCGCGCTTCCCGGTATCGGAATTACTTCGATTAAACGTCCCGTAGATTATCCGCTTTTATACATTTTATTATTTCCCGCTCGGAACGGCCGCGGCAAATGAAAACGTACAATTACGATTTTTCGTACAATAAATATCGTGTATCACGACCGTTTAGTACGGATTACGAGCCGAATTAAATAACCGATAAGAATTGCTATTTTTTATAGTGAATTTCATGCAAAATTAACTTCGCTATTATCCTTTGTAGGATTTATAGTCCTTTTATATTTTATATACATATTCATAGCGTGGAACGAAGAACTGATGATTAAGTGGATTATTTATTTCCACTACACAGATTAAGCTTTGTCTCATTATACTTTTATTTGTATAAACCAAATCAGACGAATCAAGCTCACTCGAAATACGTCTGATACCAATCAATAAGTGATTAACAGCCGCAAGAGAACTCATGACAACGCATTCGCTTGTCTTTCTTGTCTTTCTAGAATGCCGTATTTAATTCGGCAAAGCTTCACTCTTTACATCCTTGTTTAATATAGGATTACATTTTTTTTCCAGGAAATAACGTATCATCGTTTTCGGTGGAAATTCGTGTCACGTGGATGGTAAATATTAATTAATTGTAATTGCGAGATTGCAAGGTATCGCTCGGTTCCTGAAAATTCCTCGCTAAAATGCGATGCCAATATTTATAATGCAATCACCCGGGCGCGAGGAGCGATCATTTTTACGTAGCAGCAGCCGCACAAAGAGCGATAAAATAAGTAGCGAATGGAATTATAAAATGGAATCAGATTTTACGACCGACTGTAAATCTCGCACTTGTTAATTAATTTTATACGTTATATCGGCAGATTTATAAGCGCGACGTTCCCGTCCTGAGACCACGGAACGGACACGCCGCGCCGCGCCGTCGCTCGCACCCGTGATAGTGTCACACCGTTTACGCTGCGATCGATCCGAAAAATTTATCACTCCGTAAAATTCCTACGAGCGGCATTACGAAATTCATAAAGTTATAATAATAAAATTTAAACGCGCGTTTGATTTCCCGGCGATCGCAATAAACATACGGATTGTGCAAAAAAATTTACGGCGCAACACTCGGGTTCATTAGTTTCCGTTCGATTAAACCGACCGGCCGACAGGAATGCGTACAGTCCGCTGCACAACAGTTGCCCAATCCGTGTAACGAAAAATCATTTCCCGATTAACGGAAATGTATCGAGAAACACCGATGGAATTTAGTAAAAATTCAATATCCCTTCGAGGCGTACGAATGTAACAAAAAACGAGACGGTGAAACGTTTCACTCGAGTTTAAATCCGTCGTACATATTCACCAACCTATATATGCTGTATAATAATTAATTTTTATTTTAATGCGTGCAATAAAAGATTTTTTTTTCGAGGATGTTAATCGAAGATTTTTAGGGTTTATTGTACCGATGGAGCGTACGTGCACGCAGCGTGGAAGGCGGAGCCGGCTCGTTACCATTCATAACGTTATCTGAAATTATAAAGTATCTCGCATTTCATATCTTCGACTGTTTCTCGTATCTCCTTAACAGCTGCCCGACAGGCTTAATCGACCGTTAATCGAACGAGCAACAGGCAAGCAACCTTAGTAGAAACGAGAATTACAGCTTGACAGCTATACCTTAGGTTACCAACACACGTCGGGCCGTAGCCAGCGTAGGACCATTAGAAAGGTAGTACGTGCATACACGGATGCACCACGTATACCGCGGCGCGGTTGTCCGTAAAATATCTCGGACAGCTCTTGATAGCTCCGCGATGACGCTGAAATACACAGACGCGCGCGTTACAGCCGATCGCGAAAGTATTTAAACACATATCACGGAAAGCTTTTACGAGCACAGGTTCGGCCAATGAAAATCACCTGAAATTATCTGGTAATTTTATTATAATGCCGGGAGGAATTTTAATTTGAGAAAAATTCATTTGATGAACCTCGTAATACATTTTCCTTCGCATTCCTCAATAAAATTAATATATAGCTTTTACATTAGGTGCGTCGCTCGTTTTAACCGTTACTCCGTCGTTTATATTTATGTGTACGGGGAAACTGATTTAATGAGATTTAATAAAAGTATCACTAGCGCTAGGATTTTATTAGACTCTTAAAATTAAAAAAGTGTGAAGTTTATTGTCTTTAATGATTGAACAAATTTTTTGGAAGCGGAAGGAAGACGGGAATATGATATTATCCGTAAGAAAGGTAAATTGCTCGCAGAATGAATTGGCTTTCATTCATGTATTCGTTGGAGCACTTACACGATCGCATGTTGCGGACGCGGCTGAAATTTAAACATTTATCGCCTGTATCTACATACGAATCTCGATGTAATTACTGAAAAAAAGGTAAAGGGGAACGAGAAATATTGAGCAATCCCACGTGAAAGTTACACACGGATGCTCGCAACAGCTTATTCCTCGGCCCATCATTTTTTACACCCGATGGCATCGCGAGTTAAACGGTCGAAAGATCGTGTTATAGCGTGCTGCGCAATCAACGTTGACGGCTGAGAGATGCGATCGTTAAGACGTGAAGAGCGCGAAATTTATAAAAGTTATATACACGCTGCCTGAGTACGTATAAATACACGCCGCGATATTTCATCTACTGATTCACCGCCCGGAAGACACTCGGTAGGAAGTTCGTAGCGAAGTATACACACGTATCACGTGTCCCACTTAATCTCGTTTACGAGCTGTTTTACGCGCCGCTCATTTTTCTCTAGATTCAATACCTCGGTACGAGGACGAATTTTATATTTATAATCGTAACGAGTCATCACGATTTTTCGTCGATACTGAAACACATTTCCTACACCCTGTAGACACACGCAGCACATTTTTCTCCAGATTCAATACGTCGGTACGAGAACAAATCTCATATTAATAATCGTAACGAGTCATCACGATTTTTCGTCGATACTGAAACACATTTCCTACACCCTGTAGACACACGCAGCACATTTTTCTCCAGATTCAATACGTCGGTACGAGAACGAATCTCATATTAATAATCGTAACGAGTCATCGCGATTTTTCGTTGTAGTCGATACCGAAAAACATTTCCTACACCCTGTAGACACGCGCGCGGAGGAACGAAAGAAAGACGTGCGAAATATTTCGTATCGGCCGGCCAGTTGGAATCTTTTTAATGGCTGTCAGGCGAACCTAATTGATCGTTAATCGACCGGGTAACAGGCAACTAGTTTTAACGTCGAAAAAGAAGAAACGGAACGGGAACTGGCGAACGGACAGCTTATACCGTACTGTAATTCCCGGCGATAATAGCGGGAAGGAGGGGCCCCGGCGGGCCTTAAAGGCAATGACAGTGGCGCTAATTGACGGTTTGCCAGTCGCGCTGCGTACAAGCCGGCCGGCCCGGGGGGGAAAACGTGAAAGTCCCCGTCGCGTCGGTAACGCTGTCGCCTTCGGACTTTCTGTCTTTCACCTCGACACTATAATTAATCTGCGGCGTGTTACCATAATCACAAGAATCATTGACTGCCGGTGATTAATGTTGAAACGTAGTAATCGAACGCTGTGATTGCGTCGCGTCCCCCACCTCACCCCCTCCCCTTTTAATACCGTGCGCGTAATTAAAACCGAGGCGTCGCGGGAAAAAAAAAAGATGTCATAGAGCAATCAATCGCGGCGATGTTAAAATGTACTTTGAATATTTCATTACGGGAATTGATATTAATTAAAAGAAATGAAATTGCGCGTCAAATAAATCGCGTCGATTTTATTTTGCACGACGAAAATTTGATCGATTTAATTTGCAGGGAAATGGAATGCGTAATGCGAAATGGTTTTAATAGCGCGCAGCCAGCGAGTGTATCCCCGGCGAAACTTGCGGTTTATTATCGTTATCATTGCAGCGGCCATTACCAACGTTATTACTCAGAAAACGAGGGGGGAGCACATGTGTCGTACGCGGTATAATAATAATCTCGATTGTCTTTGGCCAGCAACTCACGCCACTTTGCTCGGCTACGCGCAATTATACTCTCGTAAGGGTGGGCCGTTGCTTGCGCGCAATGCCACCGCCGAACACGGGACAAATGAATTGGTGTTTCGCGTTAACGGCCACGCCACGCTAATTGTAAGTACTTCCTACACCGGCCGCAATTACTTAACACCGTTATAAACTTCGGGCTTGTTTACAACGGCTCGGTTCGTATAGATTTCGGCCCCGTTTCGATTATTAACCACCCGAATTACCGCCTTACCTTTTGACCATATCGTGGGCGATCTTAAAAGTTTACTTCCTTGGGATTGAAACATTTATTTTCGTTCAAGAATTCAAGTGAATCGAGCAGTGTGATCTCCTTGTCAATATTTTTTTATTTTCTCTTGTGACGAAATTGGAATTAATTTAAGTTGACTATGAAGCTTGATCTGAATATTCAATTCTTAAGCGAAGAACGAAATTCAATAAAACTACCTTGTCTATTTTTACTACGTCAAAGAATTAATTTCACTTAAACTGATATTTAAATATGTAACTTTAACAACCGCTCACGCAACATGTGTGATGCTACAAATCACAAATGTGTGAGATGCTACAAATTAAAAACGTGTGTGATGCTCAAAAATACTGCCGCCCCTGACGACGTTTGACTGCGTGAACGCGTGGTCGTTAAAGTGTTAAAATTTAGAACAAAACTTAAAGCATTGCCTAACTTAAGTATGGACTTCGAAGTGAAGAAGTTAGAATAGGGGTTATAATCTGGAATAGAGTGAGCGGTAGCGCGAGGTACAGATCTTCGAGCGGCGTCTTGAGACCCGGGCTGACTAGTAGAATCCCGTCGTGCGTGGTCGCACGTTACTGACAATCGGAATCCGTGGAGAAGCTCGCCAAACTGGCAGCCAGTCCAAACGAAGAAGCGAAGCCGCGCGGCGAGAGACGGGGCGAAGGGGCGCGGTAGGCACGGCGCGAATAAATAAAGCTATCTCGACTCGCGTTTATCATTCGCTATCCGAGCGGTCCTCGTAAATCTGCTCGGCATCCAGCCAGCCGGCCAGCCTTCCTACCGGACCCGCCTGTCTGCCCCCAGTCGATAAGAGTCGGCCACGGGGCAATATGTTGCATCTCACCCCTCCCGAGGCCGCGCGCGCTTCATACAGCGGCTACAATTATGCCGCGAACGGTTTTAACCCTTTCTGCGGGTCTAATACAGATGGTCCGGCACATCGTAGTTATTAAAGTGCGAACTGATCCACCTTGGTTTTATGAACTAAGAATCTTAATACGAGCTTTCATTTAATCATTCGAAGGAATAACTCTTAGATATGATTTTCATAATTGGCAATTAAACCGGATAATAAAATCGTAAATATTAATGAAATATAAATTTTATATATCATAACGGTTTTCACCCTTACCGCGGGTTAGACCATGATTATTAGAGAGCGTAACTGATAGTTACCATCATGTTATATTTTATGAGCTGTGAATCTTAATATGAAATCTTGTCTTTCATTTAATCATTTTAATCGCGGTGCATATCTGAAGTTTAAATTGGTGTAAAATTCTGTTACAGGGTCTGATCTATTTCAATGTCTATTGGCAAGAACGCTGATATTTTATTCATAATTATCGGACATTTGCATGCCGATAGCTGAATCTATTATCCGGCGATAAAATCGCGTTGATTTAAAAGACGCGAACGAAAGGTTGAATCGATTTTTGTTCGCACTTACGCCGGGGCCGATGGATAATGAATGCGTTTGTGCTCGCGCGTTGCAAAACGCTTCGAAACTAATACATACATTATACCCGTTGCACAATCCTAATAACTGCGTTAGTCATTGTGAGAACAGTGATTATTATCCACTCGTTGTCACCTGCGCAATATTTTTCCTACCCAGCAGCATCATTGTGCCGGATGGTTATTACCTGCAAACCGTTCTCCCACGTTTCCTGAAGGATTGTTGCGTTATGACACCAACACCGTAAATACTGACACCCATTCATACCGCTGCCTGGTATCTAACGATCTTCAAATGTTCAACGATACGTTAAATGGTTTTCCATTTGACTGTGAATTGTTTGATTGTGATTTGCGACGCTCAAACTCCACACGAGCATTATATCAATCGCTATTGTTTTTTTTATAACGACGTAGAATATTTTCTGCACTTTTTTTTTCTTAATACAAATTTATGCACGGTGCTGTCAGGATAAATAATCGAAATTGAGATATTTGACCCGACGAAAAATGGAACCGTCTCTCGTTTCGAGGAAAGTGATTGACTAACTCCGGAGGCACGTACAGAATTCTCTGTTCGACTGTAAACAAATTCTAAGAAAAGTAAATAGCTGTAAAACATTTTATTGCCCGGCATAAATATATCACGTAGCCGGCGGATGAGGTAACAACAGCTAAGTCGGTTTTAAATAATGTGGAAGCCTTTCGGTACGAATAGAGCAGAGGGTAAAGACGCGGCGCGTCGTAAACCACGCGTACGGGATAAAACGAGTCCGCGTGTACGTAAGGGTTATAAATACACGTGGGCCGCATCGAGCAACAAAATAAAATATCTTCTGAAAACAATTCCACCCGTAAGTAGCCGCACCTGTGACACATAAAACTGCTCGCTGAGTCGCGCGCGTGGGTAAAATACACAAGGCGTTTGAAAAAGAGGTACGGTTGAGCCGAGTCAGCCGCGGAACCCGGGTGCCTTTAAATGACTCCGGATGAATTCCGCAGCTGTACACGAAAACCACCTCCGTCTAATTCGTCCCGAAAAATATATTCGATTTTCATGAAATAAATATCGAAACTCGTCGAATCCTTCGTTACAGAAAATATTAGCTGTGGGATATATTGAATAATAAAGAAAATGCAACGACGTATGAGTACTTTTACATCATACCTATTTCTACCTTCTTCTTCTTCTAATCTAAATCTAAAAATTTCTACCTTCTTCTAATTCATCCGGAAAAATCTATTCGATTTTCATAAAATAAATATCGAAACTCGTCTTTCGTTACAGAAAATATCAGCTGTGTGATATATTGTATAATAATGAAAATGCAACGACGCAGGAGTAATTCTACATCATACCTATTTCTACCTTTTTCTTCTTCTAATCTAAATCTAAAAATCTAATAATAATAAATAATAAAAAAAGTAAATCTAAAAATTTCTACCTTCTAATTCATACCTAAAAATATATTCAATTTCCTCGAGTTTGAATTCGACTTGAATTAAATATTTAAATGAACATCGAAACTCGTCGCGTGTTTAGTAGCAGAAAATATCATCCATATAATATACAATAAAGAGAATGCAACGACGTGTGAGTATCTGGTTGGTTAAATTCCGTGGACCCAGTAAACAGTTTTTACAGCGCAGTTAAATTAGCGTGAGATGAAAGGCAGTGTGCGGAGGATCGCTGTATTAATGCGGACAGCGCATTAGACACGTCTGTGTGAAACGTTCTAACAAAGATAAAACGAAGCAGGAAAGGGAAGCCCGTCGGCGGTTAAGATCTAGCGAATACGAACGAAATAACGAGTGAGAAAGAAAGAGACGGTGGTTAAGGGTAAGATAAAAAGAGGACCGAGAGAGAGAGTCTCTTTGATCCGCTTAGGTTGGCTGCGCCATCAAAGTAATCCGACAGTAGATTACTTTCAATGCATATACATATGCTCGCTTGTCCGGCAGCCGACTCGCGTGAAAATCCTGCCGTGTAGGTGTACGTGCGTACACTCCCACCCATAAGTTGCAGCGTCATTTTCAAATGAAAAATTTCATCGATTTACAAAAAAAAGTTATTAGAAAATGCATAATAATTACATAGAATAATTAATAAATATACGCGTGAAATGAAGTCTCGGTAAGTTCGTTCATAGCTGGTTTGAAGCTTGTACGAATCGCGATTTAATAAAACCAATCGTTGTTATTTGATCTCGGTTTCACCAATTTTCAGCTTGTAACAGGATATACGTAAACGTTGGACTTTTGGCTCCCACTGTAAATCTGTTTGTGCCCGGCCGTTTCTCTGCGCGTACACAGGGCCGACCGCCCATATCTGCCGTCGATTTATGCGGTCAACATCGCGATATCTCGTTCAAAGCAAGTCGTCGACCATCACGGATCTCGTTCCGGCGCGCGTACATACGAAAATAGCCGGCAGCGTGCAGAAAACTTTGTATGCCCGGGCCCGCGTGTAATCTCTCTTCGAAATTCTCGTAATTCGCGGTAACTAGCCGCGGGGATTTACACGCGACCCGTAGGGCTGCTAATTCCGCTCTGTGTACACCGCAGGTTGGATCAATGTTTAAAGGTTACGATATCTCACGTGTGACACCACGCTTTCAGTACGTTCGTACATGATTCATGCATTATTTATATTAGACTCGTCGCGGTGATTCGTGTTCATCGTAACACTTGTCAGACTTATATAAAAGATGGGCACGTAGCGAAATATGTTGTCTGATTAAAATGATAATTGGCGTGTAACGCGCAGTAGGTAAAAATCGAGGTGAACTTTCACTGTAATTTTACATTCCGCGTATTGAAAATTAATTTTATCACGGCGTAGCGATTAATAATAATTACGGTGGTGAAAGCAACTCGATGTTATCAATTCGTACGTAACAGTTTCATAGATCATGCAAAATGTAACGTTTTCAATTATTTTATTGCTTTCACTTTACTTTCATTTAGCCGAAGCTTATCCCAAGGAAATATTCAAGTAGACAAGCTCGTGAAATATGCGGGACGAAAGTAAAACGTTGTTTAGATAAAAGCGGCTACAAAAACGACCGACATTATTTATTGGTCGTAATGCATGCACGATTTATTATTCCTTTACGCTTATTCAAATTGAACCGCTCAACATTTTACAACCTCAAGCAATTCTTAATGACTGTTTTGTTCATTGCCTCCGATAAAATAGTTGCCGTTTTAATTTCCTTTCGTTACCAGGAAGAATATTTTCGTCCTCGCTGCGAACTTAGCAACGACGCATCGACCGAATGCACACATATTATCAATCTTAGTCTAAAAAAAAAAGATATTAGTCATATATCATTTTTAAACGGAACATTACTTATAGCAAATTAGCAACGGCTGCAACGAGCGACAACTTTTGAGACGAATACTTTTCCAACTGTCGATCACGCGTGATATTAATCATTGTTCATTAGCCGGTTAGAGAATTAGAAAAAAAAAGAACGTTGAGCGTCATTAATCACGCGAATTCAATGATCGCGAAGGTTAGGTATGCACGTCTCGCCGTAGGTGTCCGTCGGCGCCGGTAAACGCGGCAACCGGGTATTTATCAAACAACGATAGATGAAAAGCCGGGTAGCCTCGGCCCTTAATCGACAGAGCGTACACGTACACGAATCGGTACACGCGTTAGGACGCGACGACGTAGTTAACTACTTCCAGGAACGGTTTCCCTCTGGCACGGCACGCCAGCAGCAGCAGTCCCAGCTCCGATTGTGAGCACCGACACGCACTCGCGGCGGCGGCGGCCATATCGAAGTTCCATCTGCGGCTACCGTACCACGCCGACGACGGACGTTTCGCCGATCGGCAATCTCTGCCGGATTATTATGCCTGTCCATCGGCTATGATCACCGCGAACACGACGGTATGCCGACCTCATTAGCTGCCTCCAGTCCAGGCTTAAGCCAATGAATAATGGGGCCCCGACACAGTGCCGCTGTCATGCTCGCTCATATCTTTCTCCAAGGATTTATTGTCTTCCTTTATTGGCCGCTCGCTAAGCACGCTTTATAATCCGCGCTGTCAGCCGTTGAATTTTTAACCTGACGCACACCCGCTGCCGCTTCCCACCTACCCCGTCTGTTATTATGTAATACGAATTATTTTTTTAACACTAGAAAGACTACACCTATATTGCCCAAAAGCAGTCAAGATCACTTCGTCGTGAAAGAATGACTATGTGTAAAGAAATTTATTAAAAATTAATTTTTAATGTTTTTTATATTATTCACAGTTATAGAACAGGTTATTAGTAGATATAA
>SHCU01000485.1:0-19953 GCA_004307685.1 Ceratina australensis | reverse complement strand
ATAAGTGATAGCCTTGTATTTTAAAAATCTGTTTTTACGTAACTGCTTACGCAATCTTTCAATTTAATATTCTGCAATTACTGATTTAACGTGGATACAGCACTTTGTGAAGAATTCAAAATAGACGGCTACAAATCCGATTATAAGTATCGTTAAAATTTACTGGACCCTTTGATCTTCGATTGTCGATGATAACTACCGAGCGCGTCGGGTTCGCGCGGAGGGGGCGATGGGTAGGAGCAGCCGGCGGCGGTCGCTTTGAAACGAGCGAGCAAGTGGATTTAAAAATCAATTCCGTCGGACGGCCGCAGCGCGTGGTAATATAACGACGTTATTAAACGGTACAAAGGAACTCGCGCCACGCGGGCCATTAACGTGGGAGCCGGGGACACGTCCGAGGGACTTCCGAGGGCGCTACGATCATCGATGTCATCCGGACACTGTTCTGCCGCCGGTCTGAATCTCTCTCTCCCTCTACCCGCGTGTATACATACATATACACGGTACATAAGTAGGTTGGTAGGTAGGTACGTACGTCGGAGTAAAGTCGGAGGAGGTAACGGGCAACCGGTTCCCGGAGTCAAGATGGCCGCCTGTGAAAGTGCGCGGTGGTAGAAGGGTGAAGAAGAAGATGGCAGTTGGAGAGAAGCGAAGAGGCAGCCAGCCGGGCAGCCAGGGTGGGCACAGGGCGATCATAACTCAGGTGGCCGCGGACAAGCAGCGCTTGTTCCGTGCATTCGGAACACGGAACACACACGAGTTCGCCGACGTTCTGCACGACGACGACGTGCCTTCCATGGGCGCCTGGAACACTCTTCTCCGTTTCGTCTCTCTTCCACCCGCCGCATCCTACTCTCCTGCTCCGTTACCCTTTTTAGCCTTTCGCCTTCCGATCTCTCCCGCCCGTGCTCTCCCCTAACTTCCAACGCTCGTTTCTCCGTCGTGTTCTGGACCGGACCCGCGGAGCGTTCCTGGCGCGGACGGTGGCAGCCGCGGCACGCCACGCAATCCGACGATCTCTACTCTTCTCATCGGTGTATACTACCCTGCAAAAGTTCATCGAATACCTTCAATACGGTTTCAATATCACATAGGACATATATTAACTCTTCAACTGCGGAATTAATTTTTAACGATCTTCTTTTCTACTAATTTAAATATATAAAAAATCTATTATTTTAAACGCCGTAGATTAATTCGATAAACTCTAACAACTAGAAAATTCATGTGGAAGATGTTGTAATAAAATCAATTGTTTTATACGAGTCTTCTTATATTTAAATAGATCATTGATATTAATCGAAAGAAATGACTGACGTGTATACACGTCGAACACAGTTAACTGGTTAAAATGTAAAAAGACATTTCAATTTTAGAAAGGTTTAAATATGTTGACTTGTATTCATACAATTTTTGTTGCATTATTTTTCGACTTTCCCGAATGATGCAAATGAGTTAACAATATTTTTTACTCTTAAGATCTGTATATAAAAAAATATAAAATGATCATTTGAATATTTCCTTTGTGAGTAGGAGCATATAAAATGACGAGCAATTTGAATAATGACGCTTCCTAGGTAAAAGGCTTTCATAATAAGTACGTAAAGAAACGGGCGACTGTAAATTGTAAATGAACATGTCATCGAGAACAGGTGAGTTAGTATCCACGTTCTCGGCGGAATAAATATTCTATGCTTCGCCGTCAGCGTTCGAACCACCAACGGTGTAACGTCGCTGGGTTTTAATCTAGGATATACGAGGCATCGATCGTGTAACCAGCGTCACGATCGTTCGTAGCTGCCTTATCGCGGAATAACTACGTTAAATACGTTCGGTTTACCTGACACAATGGAAAAATAACGAGTAAAGAAAGAAGAAGAAGAGAGTCTCGTTGCCCGGAAATAGCACGGACGCAATATAAATGATCGATTTATAATTATTATTTATTATTTATTACTTGAAAATTGTGTTTCAATGTCCCCAGTAATTTGCGTTAAAATAGTAACGATTGTTCCGGTGACATTCAGAAAGATCGAACCGGTTTAATTCGACGTGACGGACGTGGGGAAAGACAAGTGTAATTCGGAAAATCGACAGTTTAATGCTGTTCCAATTCTAATCTCGAGAATCGTCTCAAATATAGCTGATTAATCTCACGTGTCGTCGCGGCCCCGGGCAACGAACTTTTGCCGCGGGTTGTACCGACGAGCGTACTAAGTACCGAAGCGGCGAGGAAGAACTGGATATGTAAGTACGTACATACATACACGCGTACGTGGCCGGCAGCTCGTGTCCGTCCATTCGTCGCGCTACAAATGAAGACTTTAAATAATTTAGTCGCCGGCTGTAAATCCCGTCGGGAAGCGACGTTAATCGATACACGCCGGCGTGTATCCGCGCCGTTATACTAGCTTGGGAACATTTATGAATGCGCGCTATGAATCACGAGATAATAATATTGCGCGCGTGTGAGTAACCGACGGTGATCCTTCGGCTGTACGTGAATACATACGCGCCCACCCTAAATCGTAGTTCCACGCTTTACCGCTCGTCTTGAGCAACTGGCCTTCTATTGTTGTTACGATTGCGCCGTCGCTTCTTTTTAACGCCGATTCCGATTTATTATTATAAATCACTCGCGCCAGCTGCGCGGCAACCTCTGTCTCCCCGTCACGTATGATTATTTACACGCGTAAACATCGCAACATTCGCCTAACGTTATTTAAGACACGCGGTTTAAATTTTCTTGTTGCATAAAATAAATCAACGTGAATCGCGCACGGTTTCGAATTAATTGTTTGATATGCCCGTCAATATTTTCTGAATATCGCGGTACAAGGTTGTGTGCACTTCGTATTTAGCGCTCGTAACAAACAGCGTGGCTGCATTCGTTTGATACACACGCCGACTGTTTATTCTGTCCGATTAATTGGAAATCTGATGTCATTCAATATGTCTTTTCCATTAATAACAATTGCGCTAGGCGTCGGTAAGAAATATGTTAATCAGGATCGGTCGCATGGGTAGACGCGGACTAATTTCAGCCGGTAGTAGGCGTTCATTTAACGGCCTCATTACGGGCGATCGTCTCGGATTATCCTTGATCCATTTTCACGGTTCGAGTGCCCGGGCGTATACAGGCACGGATTACACAGGTCGGATCGATTCGTTCGCCGCGAACCGTGCTAATAAATAACGATAATAGCGTTAAAATGGATCGACGGATGGACGCGTAGGCGTGGAGACGTTGCGGCGGGACAATATTTTAGCGTGCCAGTAGCTTTATGACCAGAGGTTACGAGCCAGGAAGAGCCATAACGGCTCGTATCTCGTTGCTTCGCAGTTACCCCCGCGTTCCTTCGGCTTGCGGGAAAGCTCGGCGCGGGTGCCGATTCCTGGGACCGTATCACCGGACCATAAACCGGCTACGTGATCTATGCTCGTCTTACCACCCTCTTCCCACCGTCCTATCACTTCCTCACCTCCTCGCGCTCTGTACTCTGGCTTTAGAAATTCTGACAGCCAACCGTGAAATTCTTGTTATCGAATTAACTCGTAACTCACTGGATTTCAATGATTTTTATCAAATTTATTTGACGAATTAATTATGATAATTTTTCTGTTGAAAGTAGCTGATTTAAATACGTGACATTAATAATCATAAAATTCTGTTTATTGTAATTTAACAAGGGTATTAATAAGAGTATGCGTATATAGTATTTATGATTTACGACACTTTTTACATACAAGCATTTCCGTTTTTATTCGGCGACTGTCACGGTGATTCCATTAGGCAGATACTTGGGTAAGGGATAAACTCTGAGAATCGGACGCGTTCAATTAGCAAGCTGTTTCAAAACGGAGCGACAACGCGTCTTGTTATCGTTGAACGACTTTTATTCGGTCAGTAAAACCGGGGCATGGGGGCTTCGGTGGAAAAGAGCGAGCGGCCAATATGAATAAATTAAACTATACCGACGGTCGTGTATCGCGAGCGTTGCTCGTAACGCTCGGAGACGCGGTAATGAGAGTAAATCACGGATTTATAGCCGTCCATCGGAGATTATGCGTAAACACGTACAGTCCCTGCCAGAAGCTCGCGTCACCGATATTCACGCGATTTATTCTTGGTAGATGATCTCTACCAGCGAACAACACCGCGCACATATAAAATTGTATACGAATATTAATCTATATTTTTCTTTCAAGTCTTGAGAAAAAGATTTTTAAAAATTAAAAATATTATGAGATATTTTTAAAATAAATCTTAATCAAAAATCAAAATCTATAGCAATATTATCTATAATCAAAAATATCTATAAATCTCCAATCTTCATATAATCAAAATCGTACAAAATTTTAATCATCATCAATTTTAATATAAAATATTTTCAATAAATGAAAATTTTGTAAAATATTTAAAAACTATAACGTGACGTCATTGAAGAAACTGTTTGCAATAAACGAATTTGCTAAGCCCCCATTATGCGTCTGGATGATGAAATTACTGGATTGCATAAACACGTATTGTCGTTTGTAGAAAATGAAATGGTAATGTTCGGAGTGTCTCGCGGTAGGGGCACAGTGGCGGAGATCGTTGTCGACGAAATAAGGGGTTGCGGAGCGCGGAGCCGCTACCCCGAACATTACGGCACTGTCGTCCCTGTCAGTGATGCTCTTCCTCTATTCCCCGACGGCCACAGCCGTTCGTATGCCTATAGACTTGGATGCGGCTATAAATTAGGTTTTATGAGGGAGATAAAATGCGCGTTATTATCTAAACGGCGACGCTTTTACAGAGATCGTGGCCCACGCTATTTTTCGAGCACGTACGTACGTACATATACATAATGTACTTCCCGTGTGTGCGTGTGTGTGTGTGGACGGGGGGTTTTCTTATATACTTACGTGCCGCGCCAGAATGCCGTTCGACCCTTGAATGCGCCGCGGCGAAACCCTTCGCTGGTAATACGCATAGATTGACTGTCAGGCTCAGGGAATGAATAGGAAATTGGATGGGAAAGATGATAGGTCGGTACACGGTATAACATTTATCACTTAATATGTTTCCACCCTTTTTTCATTCTATATGTATATCTGTATATTTTATCATTCTTATCTCTCGTCGCGTTTATTATCAACACTAGACAGACTGAAACTCAGTACGTACCTATATTGCCCGGAAGCAGTCAAAATGACTTCATTGTGAAAGAATAACTAATGCGCAAAGAAATTTATTTAAAATTAATGTTTAATATTTTCTTACATTATCTACAGTTATAAAACAAGTTACTCGTAAATATTAAAACAATAAAAAACATTTCTAAAAAGTTTCATCATTATATAGATAACTTTTTTTTCTGATTGAAACTAAAGAGCAGTGAAAATGACTTCCTTGGGCAATCTAGCGTTGAATACATAACAACATGAATTCGTAAAATCGAAAATATTAACAGGCACGGTAAGCGAACGACGGTTCATGTATTTTTATGGATGGATTTACATTTTATCTTTGCTTTTTAAACACGGGGCTATCGATCCAGAGATTTCACCGATAGGAGATTAACGAGAGCGATGGGGACTATAATTTTCATCAATTTTTCACGGCGTCATTTTTCGTATTATCGGAGACAGATTACAGAGTACCGGAGAAAAATAGAAAACAGCAGTCGGTGCGATTTATCTACGCGCGCCGATTCTTCCCGGGGATCAATTTTTTTTTTGCAATCAAAAAATATCGGGATTCAAGTCGAAGACGCGTGGCAGAAATAATCCGAGAAACGATGACTCGATGTATCTCTCCGCGTGTGTCACGTTGCACGGGACGAAGAGAAATCGTTTTTACATGTACAGAAAATAACGCGTGACTCGGCGCGTGAAATATCGACGCAGAAATTTTCAATACGATTTCAATAAGAGTTTTAGCAATCGCTTTATCAATCGGGTTTCGTTTCGTTACGAAAAGAGCACGTAGCCCCGTTCCACTCTATTATGCGTCGTGGCGTGTACGCGCGGCACCGAACCGAACGCGTTTCCTATAATTTATAACATCGGATTTCGCAACAAGAGCAGTCGGAGATGACCACCCAGTGGCAGGGTAAAGGATGTTCGGTCATAACATCTGATGAAGCGAAACATTAACGAGGCGATATATCAGCCGGCTCTTATAGACGTGGCGTGGGCGGTATCTTGGACATCACCCAGCCGTAGCGCGAGCGAGCGAGACGGAGCGAGGCCGCGACGGAGACGGCCGGTACGTGCCGCACGAAATGAAATGTGAAAGAAGTAATTTCTCGTGACTGTTCCTGTCCGTTTATCGAAGCGGTAAGAGACTCTTCGGCTTGTTCACGACTGCCATTTAAATTCTTCAAACGGACGGGGCACCGGTGAAATATACGAAATCAATACACGGATAAGCCTGGTTACGTGTTACACCGATAGTTTCGTGTCGACGAACACGTGTTCCAAAAAGTTTCGTCGCCCGTTAGTTGACTCGGACAATCGAAGAAATTGGTTAATAAATTTTACGTTTATTTCATTTAAATTCGGGATTGAAGATACGGCTACCTGAAGATAGTTTAGGGCCCACTTAGGGGGAATTGACTCTGACCCTGCAGTTTTTATTACCGACCATTTAGAAATGAGCAATTGGCAATATTAAATTTATTGGTTTTATGGTTATGCGTTAAGGATTAGTTATGATGAGGGTAGCACCACTTAAGGATTCATTTTTATTGCATGTTATCAGATGAGAAGAGGAGCAATCAGAAAACCATTAGAAAGCGCGTTTCATTATATAAATTGACTGTAAGAGTTGCAAATGAACTTGTTAACTATGATGTATGGCATTTTTGCATTTAATGTGGATGTAATCAGAGTCGCATTAACGAGACGGCTTCATGATGCGCGAAAGAATTGAAATAAATGCGCGGCGATACCGATCTATCCAGAACCCAGATTCCGCTTTCGTGAAATATCATGAGAACGTTTATTTGCTAATGTACTTTCAAGTGCACCGTAGCCGGGGATTTATGTGTTGCGCGCTTCGAAACCGTGTACGTGGCTGTATTAAGAAGGAGAGACTGTTTTGTAACGGGCCGTGTACCCGCGAAAGCATAATTCAAGATTGTTGCGCGCCGCGTTTATCAATGCCTCAGGAAAAATTCGCATCCTTTATTCCGTGAAACGCGTTGCTCAATACGTGTAGTTTGGCTCCGTTATACGTTCGAGGAGACACCTCGTGTATCACCTATAGGTGCACATAAATAACGCCGTCTTTCATCGCTGATACGTGGATCCTCAACTTGCGTCAACCAGATATAAGGAAATCTCTTAACTACGAAACTTGCTATCGCAATATAATCGTGACAATGATACGCAGAAAGTCACTCATTTATTTCTAAGCACAGCTATAGGGTGTCTCAGAACTAACTATACACCCAGAAATTGTAGGTTCCTGGTACGATTTTAAACAACTTTTTTCTTTGGCAAAATGTTGTACGAGACTTGGTTATTAAGTTATTAATTAAAAACCCTGACCAATCAGAGCGCTCCTATAGCGGACGGTCAGGAGTGTGCCTAGTACGTTGTCGCGCCCGTATGCCGCGTTGGTGACGAAAACGTTTGCTATAGGAGTGCTCTGATTGGTTGGGGATTTTAGTTAATAACTCGAAAACCATGTGAAAGGAAAATGTTATTATTCAACTGCTCTTGTTACATCTGTGTGGTTAGCAGCATAAATACAGGCGTGGTCAAACACGCGTTACACATCCACTTACAGGCTACCCGTAATTGCATATTCCTGCGGACAATTTTTATAGAAATGGTAAATCGTATCGAACGAGGCTGCCGGAACCAATTGCAATCTTGGCATCGGGCACCGATCACGTTTGATGAAACCAGCCAGCTCGCTAGGTATAATTGTGGCGCAAAAAACTAAAAAGAAATCGGCGGTAATGATACGGTGGATCGGGACACCGTCTGGTTAACTAAATGCGATGATCGATCGTTACTCACTTTCTTTTTTCTCTAATTGAGAGCGCACTGTGCTGCTCGGTCATTAGGCAATTTCCAGCGTGCGATCGTCAAGATAAATGTAAAATCGTGGACGATGTCGAAACTGAAAAATGCGAAATTGTTTCATGCACGAAAATAAAATCACAAAGGCGAATTTATTTTGCGTTTAATACGAATCATGTAACGAGTAAATATTAAATGGCTGAACGACGATAATAAATAGTTTCGTTATACCGGTATTATTGGCCCGTCTTAAACTCGAATCTTCGCGTATGTTGCCATCGACTGTCCCATTGTTAATATCACGAAATGCGGAGTGGCATTCACGGTGTAGTGTTCGGTTTCACGCATCACATCGCATAGACTGCTGCCGTTACAGCACTCACTATCGCGTATATAGGAAACGGAATGCGATGGAATATCAAGTTGCTTTAACCCATCAACCCTCGACTTACCGTCGCTCGATGTCATTTTTATGAAAATATGAAACGTACAGTTTTTCGATATCGCGTTTCCGATGTTCCCGCGACACGTTTATTAAATTTCCCCTCTCCGCCAATGGAAATTGCCCGTTTGCAATGCCGTCCGCTCGCGTACACGTGTAATCAACGTTCGACTCATGCCAATTGCTTCCTGATAAAATGCGAGACATTAAATCCATTATTCATATCATAAATTGTTGTCGAGTCAATTTTATGCCTCGCAACGTGTTCCGACGTTTCTTCTGATCCTCGCGAGAGTGACGTCTCTCTCGTTTTTATCGACGTTCTCAATTGGGCAATTTGTTCGAAAAAAATATTACGCGCTCCTCCCGGACGGCGGCGGCGGATTAAGTTATGAGAAAGTTGAGCTGCTTTCGTAAAGAGAAGGCCGAACGTATCTCGCGACAGGATCGACGCGCGCGCGTCGTGTAAAAGGTGAAAGAAACATGTACCACTGTCGTTTTATATCATTCAACTTGTTCAACCTACACGGGGCACCGTAAAATAAATTGACGTGACTCGGGCCTCTATGTGCAGTACAAAACGACGATATGTAATGCGATCGTATCGTAAAGTTTGAAGCGTCGACCGATCGAGTCTACGCTAATACCCGAGTATACGACGATTTACTTATTTATCTACGCCTATCTCTCTCCCTCTCTCGTTCATTATGCAATTAAATACCTACGCGCGGCTGTCAAAGTACTTTCTCAAACGTCAAGATAATTTCCATTCATGACCTATTCGGTATTAATATCATTAGAGTAAACACATTAGCCAGCCCCATGCTGTTACGCGATTTTTCTTGCACGTAAAAACCACTCCGTGTAACGATGTAACATTTCTTAGGGACAAGCGAACAGCTGTTGCTAATATCTCCGGATACACCGACCGTTTATCTTTTTTCGTAGCGCGTAGCAAATAGGATGAACATTTTTACAGCAATAAAACTGACGTTTAATAAGAAGAATGTTGCATCGCTATCAGAATTTCCACGTAAAATGGTAAATAACGAGGAATATAGATATTCATTGAAAATGCTTAACGAGAGGAAACCTCTTAACTGGTAATATGATTTATGATCGACGATACCTGCTGATAATTTGTATAGATACAAATTGGTTTGAAAATTTGTAAGGACGAGCTTCCCAGGAGACGACATTATTTTTCCATAATAAATGGCTTTGCTTAAGAAAGGTACAAGCTGACTACCAGCCATCTGGCCGGTCAGCTATGTGCCTGCGTGTGCGCGTGTCCGTTTCGTTCCGTGAGAGGGACAGAAAACGTGTCAACGTGTCCGGGATGAAAGACTGAACGCCCGGCGAAGGGTTCTCATTAGCAGACCGCAGCGGGACGTCGACGTTCCCTCGGTTTTCCACTTTTGCCGGCTAGCCCTTACTGATTCCGCGTAAATTCCAACGGAGCGGATTCACCCAGGTGCCGGCCCCGGGTCGTGTCAAGGGACTCGAACGGTGCCGCCTACGAGAACGCCTACCGGCTAATCTTCGCATTCATTCGCACAAAGGTCATGACTAATGATCCTAGTATACCGGCACAATAAGATTTACTACCCTCTTTGCACTCCATTTATGCTGGCCTGACATGCCGCCTGAATAACGTCGATAATTTCTTCTCAGAACTTTACTGTCCACATAATCCGCCACGTTTATGTTTAACACTTTTTAACGCGGTACTCAGGTTCGTAGCAAATGGAAACTTGTATATAATAAAGGAGACCGAGGATTTTATACACTGATAAAGAGTTAAGGGACTATCCCGTTAGCCGGGCGAAGAATTGTAAACCAAACGCGAGTCCAATCGCCAAATGATGGTTAGATCTTTCGCTAACGGAGAAGCACCAAAATTAATTGCTGTATGACACGTGAGATGTATAAAATACTTTAGCTTCATGCATTATTGTTAACGCGTTTAATAATAATTTCCGTGTCAACGGGAGAAATGTACGAGTTGTAAAACGTTGAATGGATAATATACGGTGCGCATAAAGAGGTGAAATTTGTATACTCGGTCCTAATTCGTTGCTCGGGGACCGTGGTACTAATTTCTTGGTCCTTGTAGCCGGTCGAATCGAACGGGGACCGTTGCGTGCTGAGAAGGCCGTATTCTCGCCGATGATTGCTGGGCGGGCTTGTCGGACAGGTCATAAATTTCCGTCTTGGAAACTGTAATGTATTCTACCGACCGTTGATGACTTTTATTGTACACCGGGTTCGTTCCGGCTTAATGTGCCTCGCGGACGATCCGGCCAGGTAGTTACCTATAATATAACACGTTTCCGGTTCTACTCCGATCGAACCTTGGATACTGCACACCCCCTTTCTGCTTGCCACTCGCAGCGATGAACGTCTAAAGTGACACGTCTCTCTCCCACTGATCACCTTATCGGTTATGCAACAATATTTCCATGCGACTGATCATTGCGTATTATTGTAAAAATGAGTTCAGACATTGTAGTCGTTCAAGCATTTAATTGGTACAGGTAAACGATAATAAATTTTACATTCGAGAACCAGTCGTCGCGTATAAATGCAATACTATTTGCATTAATAAAAAGCAACGGTGGGAAAAAATTAACAGGCTGTGACACGAATGCATTTATGATAAGCAACCTCTTTGTAACGAGCGCGTGGAATTGAATTAACCGAAGACAATAATTCCGCGAACTATTCATTTGGCTGAAATTGAAACGCGTGGGCACGCCGATTAACGCGAGTATTGTACAACATTCGCGGTGAAACATCGCCGAGGTAAAAGGGACGATAACTCGCGCGAACTTTTATCTACGAGGTAATTACTAGACCGGCGCGGGGCAGTAACGAATGACTCACGATTATGTTTTCCTTCGGTCGTTCAAGTACTTCGGTAAGACGAAATGGAACGGCGTCGGGGTCGGGGGAGCGCGGGCCGAGAAGCAAAGTAGTACAATCTGCGGGACTGCCACTTGGCCGTAACAGATATGCCAGGAAATAAATGTCTGTATAAAGGAGTTGGCAAGTTCCTCCACGAGGATGATATCAAGATGCCGCCGGCTAATACAGCTTGCGCCCCGGTAGCTCGAGACAAGAGGCGAGGGGCTTCGCTCCGAAAGGACACGCTTACTCCCTTTGTCCCGCGCCACCGACGCCGATGTATCTCGGTATCAAAAGAATTTTTGGCTTTATCTACCGGTGCTTTCATCCACCAGCGAAACGATATACCATTCTCAATAAAGAAAAATTATATTCCACGAGCCCCGGACCTCTGCCCGAATAACCAAATAGCTTGGCTCACATTTTTCTCCTCGAACCGCGGCTCGAAAAACGTATCGCCCGAACCAACGGTATTTGTTTTGCCATTTCGCGAGGACCCGGCCATTACGTCTGTTACATACGCGTCCCTTATGCATTCCGGAACGTTCGAATCCCGACATAAACATCCCGCACGGAGATGTACCGCACCTGGTGATGAGTCAAGAGCGCTAGTAATTCCCTTATATAGTAATTTCCCATTTTGAGGAATGAGCTCATTTTTTGACGCACAACCATAGCCCTTCGGATTAGTTCTAGAGCAGAATCTCTGACTCACCGAAGGCCCTGTCTCTCAATGTTTTCGAATTGAGAGTGAGTTTAGTAAGTTCAATACTTTAACTTTTCCCCAAGGCTTCTCTGCGTTAAAGGAAGCAGTAATGCTCTTCGTAAGGGGAGAGTTGACCAGTGTAACTGAGTTAGCCGAATAATAAATTATCTTGTGTAACAATTGCTCTTGTTAACTTAAATTCATTTCAAGATCCTAATCTCTCTCAATAGCTTAAATAACAGAAGTATCTCACGAACTGATACGTCTTCGCCGCTCGAGACGTATCAACGAAGGGCACCACCCTACCCAACAAAACCAATACTCAAAAATCATTCACAACCTTATCCCGGTTATCTTGGATATGGCAAAAGGGGTAGCCCTTGGATCGTCTACGTCTAGCAGCTAACCTGCGAATTCAAAAGTAACTCTTCCGCGTCATCTGCGCCTCAACCTTATTCTGGTTAACTTGGATGTGACAAAAGGGGTAGACCTTGGATCGTCTACGTCTAGCAGCTAACAAGCGAATTTCTGATAACCACAATAAACTCGGGCAGTCGTCGCGATTTCCCTCCTCGTAACACGTCCAATCAGTTTCCTCCAACATTTTTTTTTTATGAAAACGTCGAGACTCTCAGGGTTTATGTTATCGGATTATAATTTTCTAGGTCTGACACTACGCGCGAGGTGACCGTGATTCGCGACTACCTGCCCATGATAAACTTCCACCGTTACGGAAAGCCGGACAGAGCGCGTAGCCTGCGGGCAGCACGGTATTTGTTAATGCTCGATGATCGCGCAAACCTCGGTACAAACGCGTCAACTTGTCGCGGCGCAGTAACTCCCGTTCGCTGGCCAGAAATAGTTGGCAGCCCTCGGTCAGGCATTGCGTGTCACGCCGGTGGCCAACCCGTGTTTGACCTTCCATCGCGTCGGATGCAACTCTCCCGCGTTACCAGCAACACCTGCTTTCGGTTACGCAAACGGTTGAATTACTTACCGCGAAACGACCAGGGGCCCCGATTAACGCTGAATTACACGCTTCGAACTGTTCGCGTATCCTTTGAAAAATTCCACGCTCGCCGTGTAGATACGCGCCGCTTAAAGCGCCGATATACGTACTTAGTTAGCGTCGCCTTAAAGGGTTAGCCTCGTTAAGGAATTAACACCGGTTCTACCGCTTTAAGTGATCCTTTGTCCCGCGACCGCATAGTTACGCGTTCCGCTCGGGGAATTGTAACACATTCCTATTTCTCAGGGAAAATTAATTTTCGTTCTACGTTTTTCTACAATTCTATCATTACAGATTCGTGAATAATGTAATATTTATTTATAGAATGACTCGTCGTTTCGAAAATTCTTATTATAGGACCCGAGAATTTGCATAATTCATGATGTTTTTCTATGTACAATACTTCACTCGCGAGAGAATTATTCCTGACAAATCTGAGGATGCCACAGTTTATTAATGCCCGCGATTAGAATAACTTGTCACGATTCGTGGAATTAGGCTTTTGTGTGGTTTGGTAGGAGAGAGAGCGAGAGCAGCAGAGGACATTTATAGCATAAATAACGATATCTCCCCTGGATCCGTATTCAGCTGCCGCTCCCTAACCAATGGGTGCCGCCTCCTATCACCAAAAGTGACTGACAACCACTCCATCAGCATCATATTTCATAAACATAACGAGATTAGGTCGCATTGTGACGGGACTCGAAGCCAATTTACATTCTAATCTGCTCGCGCGCTACCGTCGCGTCGACTCCCATCTTCTAACGCCGCTGTCATCCCCTTCTTTCAAACAACGATTGCATCTGTTATTGGTGAAATCGCATTTACCTGGGCGTTTCTTATTTCGAATCAAAAAGACGTTTGATCAAATTTTAATACATTTCATAAAATAAAAATTAAATTAAAATGTATTTTATGTGAGAAGAAATATTAATGGTCATAATTAAAAAAATTAAATGAAGTGACAGTATGAAATATCGGATACTTATTCGCTGTTTATGAAGGTCAGATCTCGTGAATATTTCACGTAAATCATAGACCGGCGTTGTTTCTCGTGGATACGAATATGACTGTGGAGAGAACAATGTGGCCGTAGAATGCGAGCAAGGGCAAACGAAAGAGCGTGTCAGATGGGATTAGGCATGCCTCGCCAGATTAACGGATCCGGCTTGACGCTTTCGCAGAGAGAACTATGGCTCAGCCTCTAGTCAGATTGAATTAGTCGAACGAAGGTAACGTTCGCGAACTATGCACAACCAAGTGCGTTCTGTTAATCTTGCTAATTATTCTGCCACGCTCAATGGAACAGTAATCGCTCCCTAATCAAAGTCTACTGCGAAAAGAAAACCGTTTCTGTGCAACTTCGCGATTACTCCTCTGTCCATTAAATCGTGCACACACTGTCGCGTTACACGCGTTAATTTATTCTCTTCGCTTGAATTTACCTTTTAAATTATGTCATATCTTCAAGAGTTTATACGCATTTTTTAATCATATAAATAGTCATCTTGTTTCAGATACATAAATGTGATAACGTAAAAGCGGATTGAGGATCGTGGAAGGAGTTATGTCATTTTTGAGAGATGAAGAATGTTTACACTCGCGAGAGGCAGTTCCCTCCTTGAATATTTAACAGGTATACAACACAACGTGCATAAAAAAATGTTACGTGCATAAAAAAATGTTACATACATATGTATGCGTGGAACGATGTTGCAGGATGTAATTATTTCAAGCAGTTTTACATTAATGTTCATCAGCAGCATGTTTGAGCGACTGCTTCCCCGTCTGATCAGTATTCAGTTATTCAAAGTCCCTTGTATATTTTTATCGAGGAATTGAGTAATTAGGCTTTTAAACACTGTTTCAATCGGTTCGTGCGTTTCGTCCGCGTATCGCACGACGATTCGGCCGCGACACGGTAATTATGATAAATGAGATTTACGATATAGATGACTTTCATATACACTTTATTACTCCATAATTTGCATCTAATTATTTAATAACGTGATGTGAAAATTCATCGAGCCTTCCCGGGTAAGGAGAAATATCGGCAAAAAGAGTGGCTTAAAAACGTGGCTGGTAACTTTGTAAGTAAACGGAAGACTGCTCACAAGAAAATCGCTCATAAATGTCCGGATGATTCGACGTTTTTCTTCGTGCTATGTTTATATCGAATAAAAAATCTCCATTAATCATGTAAAAATATAAAATGTTATTAGCATCGTTCGATAAATTAATAATTTTCGATCGTTAGAAAGGATGAGAAAATTCTTGTAGAATATTTTTCAAATTCTTTTATTTTCGATGCGATCCATGGGCTGATACGCTGTAAGTAGTTTTTCATGTAGATATTAACCATTAGAGATGAGCGTACGCTGTTACATATTAATAACGTTGTAACGTACGTAATACATATTGATAAAGAGAATGCGTGTAAAGATTTGCTGCGAGGAAGTCGCCGATTCGGCGGGGATAAATCCGTAGACGATTTCCGAGGGAATCCTTGGCGGCAGCAAAAGTTATGATGAATATACGTCTATATCAAACTATCAGCGGCGTCTTAGCGGAGGGTGGCTGGCATCGTTATACGGGCACGACGTTGACGGACGGCTCTCTTACGCACAGTTGACGGGAAACACAAATTGTGGGCGCAGCTGCGCCGATAGTAATCAAGAAACACGGTAGGTAGCGGAGTAGAGTGGCCGGATAATAATTCTCTCTCTTGTCCGTGGAGGCATGTACACACACGCCCCGGGTTATAGACTAGGAAGAGACGCGACGCGTCGGTGAACGTTCCGCACACTATAACTATGGAGTACGGGAAGGAGATTGTACAGGTCGTCTCGAATCTCGTGTCACCGTTTCTCGATCTCGACGACGGACAAATCACTTGACGCACGAAATGCGTTGAAGATAAGCATTTCTGACGGGATTCAGCGACGAGCAAAATCGATTGAAAAGTACATCGGTATCGAATGAGAATTTTATTTAGATTACGTTAACGCGGTGACAGCGAACGAGGTCACATTTGATTTGCATACAGCTTCGGGCAATTATTCCGGACCCACTACTGCCTATGTGTGAGTTTCCTGGAGGGATAATATTCACAAGTAGTAAGAAATTTATTGGCTTATGTTTCACTGTTCCAGACAGAAGCTTTGGTAGCATCATCATATGACGGAGCATTGAAACATAAACCAATAGATTTCTTATTACTTCTGAATACTGTCTCGCCAGGGAACTCACACGTAAGCAGTAGTGGGCCCGGAATGATTGTCCGAAGCTGTACAACAGACTAAATAATCTGTGAACCGTATGAACTAGGTTAGGTTCGGAATAAATTTACAGACCGGCCCAGTTACTAGGCTCGCCCTGTAGGACGACGAGGAGAAACAGCGTGAGAGGAAGAGACGGAGGCGAAGTGCGAGTGACAGGGCAGAAGGGAATGGAGCTGGAGTGCGGGACAGGGTTGGTGGCACTTCACAGGAAAACGATGTTGATCCAGGTCGATACCTGTCATCCGCTGGCCGATGCACTGTCGAGATTGCTCCTAGTTCAGGACCCGTTTCGCTTTACATTGATATTCGTGTGCCTCACCCTTGTTCTCCTCCTTTTCTACGGTACGCCGGCACACAATGAACCGGCCCGCCCATAGTTTGCCACATATTTAGTGACGACAGGGCACCGAATCCGAGCTTACAAAAAGGTGCAAACCTCCGGGTCAAAAGGAAGAGAGACTGGCTGAGGCCTCGCGGGATTTGAATAAGATACCCCTCGAGCTGGCAAATTTCGTTTCAGATTAGTATAATCTCAAACAACTGGTTTTCAACTTTTATTGCCAATATAATGTAGAAACAGTATACATAAAGAAACAAATGAAATATGGTTTTTCATTCGATTATTTGTTTCTTACATTGTAGACACTTAAATCAGGTATGCAAAGCGGAACACGTGGAACGATTATTGCATTAATTAATAAATGATGTTAGATTTGACTTTTTATAATTCCTGTTAGTCAATATAAAACGATTTAATTATTACCAGCACGGACGCAGCTCGAGTGTAAATAATTAATATTGAAATGACAGAACGTTTGCAACATCTCCGATCGAAAGCGGCGGAACGAATTCTTTTTACTTGCGTCGCATGGGAACCTGGACCGTTGCGTAAGTAAGATTAACTATAAGGTCATGTTACACGGCTACCTATACACGTTCGATTGCCGAGCGTAAGCTTCTTTGCGATGTAATACCGTTTTAACAGTCGGCGAACATATCAGCCGCTAATGTCGCGACAGCCCGTGCATATTTTTCTCTTTTCCACGTTGCTTGGCAAATTATCCAGCGACGTGTATCAAAGATTAAAAGGCGAATCGGTATTTTTTCCGTCAGTCGAATTGACGTTACTGACACCAGTGAAAAATAACATTCTGCTTTTAGAAGCGACATTGTGCACTCATTTCGTTATCATAGCCTTAAAAACAATGTTACTACCGACTCTATTTACGATTATCTGGTTAACGTTTTACAATTTTAATCAAGAATGACCGTTACTGATATATTGAATTTTAAATTTTAATCCAAGTCAATCATTTAATATTCATACTGTACATTGAATGTTATTGCTTTATTCATGAAACGATGCTTCGTTAGACGTTCGTCACGTGAAACGAATTCCTCTTTTTTTTTTTAATATAAAATATCGTTTATTGATTTTTCTCGAAGAATCTCGCGGCATCAAAGGCGGAGTGGGTATATACGATTCTGTGGAGGACGCGAAAAAAGCTGCGAGCTGAACGAGCAGACAGTTTGAAAATTTACCGTCGCGCGTCGATGGATAGAGTAGCGGGTCCCGTGGCGGCCGGCTGTCAGCTGTTTTTCGGATTCTGTCAATTCTTGTCAGTTGCACCGACCAGTTTAGCATAAAAATGCTGTTCGGTAGAGATGGCCGGCTTTTCGAAGGCTCTCGCCCGACACGGTACAAATGTATCGTATATCAAAGCGGGCGGCCCTGGCCACGGGAAAATAAGAAAGTTCTTGTTCTTTTTATTATGGTGCTACGCTCGCCGTGGGCGGCGTCTGATATACGATCGGAGTTCAGCATTTTGTTGACGAAAAAGCTACTACTGCCTGCCGTCGTTCACATTTTTCTACCGGCTCGCACACCGGTAACATAACCGTTGGGAATATCTCGCAAAACAGATTTTAGAGAACTTCAAATATTCCTCTGTGGACTCCGCAATTAATTCCGGCCCGATGCTTAATTGATGAAAAGAAATTTTTCAATCTTCCCAGTATAATTTAACTAACTCCTTTGATTTATCTCAGACTTAAACAGATTATCTCAGTCTTTAACAGATTCAATTTCAAATGTATTTTCGTTCGCTGCTTCACTATACCCTCTACATAATCGGCTCACACGTGTAACATGAACGGTATTCTAGTATCTCGCAAAACAGATTTTAGAAAACTAGATACCAAAATTATTCCGAGTCGAATCGATAATTGACAAAAAGAAATTCATCAATCTTTGCAGTATAATTTAAGTAATTCCTTTTATTTATCTCAGACTGACTCTGAACACGCGGACGTGTTAATTTATTGACTGGCCAGTCACGAACGCAATGTACTTGAACACCCGGAACTCGGGGTACGGTTTAAGCGCAGAAGAAAGGAGACCTAGCGATAATGAAATAGATATCCTAACGGCGATGGTTTCCAGAACGTAATTACGACTCTGGAGGACTTCTCGAAACTAGGAAATAGGGGGTGTTTTACGCGGTCTTAGATAGATTCTTTGTCTCGAGCGTCGCACGTGTGACGCAGAAGGTGAAGAAAGTGCATTTTGACGTTCGAGTATCCAACAATATATACGGAATACTTATTTTGACGATACCTACGATTTATTAAACACTCGCATTCCCGGTTGAGAACTAAAACACTTACTCAGGATTAAGTTTAAGGCACCTCAAAGTCGGTGCATACAAGTACCTCGCAGAACAGATATTAGAGAACTAGATACCACAATTAATTCGAGTCCAATCGATAATCGACGAAAAGAAATTTGTCAATCTTCCCAGTGTAATTTAACTAATTCCTTTCATTTATCTCAGACAGACTCCAACAGATTCAATCCGAAATGTATTTTCGTTACCTGCCTCGCCATGTCCTCTACACCTACACTTGCACCGACGTCCGACGTACCCATGCATTTTCATACGTCACAAATTTTATTCGCATGTTTTGACATATTTTAATTGGACAAACGGAGTAGTTATACAGGAATGACAGGATGATAATGCAGGCAGCCGCTTATTAAACATCGGCATTGAAACGTCCATCGCGTAAAACGGTGGAAATTCATTAAACGATTTCGAAATCGATACGCGTACGCGTGCACGGGGGGTAAGTACGTACATGCCAGTTATATATACTGTATGGAAGCGACGCGAATTCCTTGATACCCGGTGTAGAGCGAGTCGCTGCATACGTACCCGCGTACGCCAGTTTGGGCCTATTCCCGGGATGCCTATTTAACAACCGTAGTTAACGTAATATGACATCCGCCGCGGCGAGCGATTACGGGGAACACGCGATGCAAATTTACGGTATTATCGTAATAAACAGGTTATAAAGGTTGATAGCTTCCTCGTGTATTGAAATTACACCGCGGCACAGCTAAGGTTTCCGCGCGGACGTGCATTTCACGTCCACCCGTCTGCGACGCGCTTTTTACCTGAGCAAATTTATTATCATACAGCGCCGATCAAAAGTGGCACGAATTTTTTAATCCGCGCGTCCTGTAACATGGAAATCCCGCTATCCGAATCAACATGTCGTCGCACATTTTTATATCGTTACCGAGCGC
>SHCU01000484.1:43199-58246 GCA_004307685.1 Ceratina australensis | reverse complement strand
CGACTTTTTTCGTTTGAGAACCCGACCGACTTAAATTCCACTCGCAAATAGCATAACAAGTACGCACCAGCGTGCCAGCCGTTCGCGATATCCGCGGGAGCCCCGCAGTCCTGCGGCTCGCAGGTAATATCCGGCCCGAACCAACTGGCGACCTTGTTCATCAGCAAGCATCTCGCCTTCTTGATGCCGGTGGTCGTGTAACCGTAGTCGCAGAAGTACTGCACGTCGCTGTCCAGGTCGAAGGTCGTTTGCTCGACGAGCGCGTTGTGCCGCGCGTTCTTCACCTTCGGCGGTTGAGAGCAGAACGAAGTCGGGTCCTTCTTGCAGGACGGCTGAGTGCCGGACCAGTTGCCGTCGGCGCGGCACGTCCGCTCGGTGAGCCCGACGGTGAAGTAATCCGGATCGCAGGTGTAATGCGCCCGGTTGCCGAAGTATCTCCCGGTTACGGTCATCACGCCGTGCTGTATCTTAGGTAGCGCCGGGCATTCCCTCTCGAGCTTGATGCAAGACATCCCGCAGATACCGTCGCATCTACACTTCTTCTTCTTACTCTTGCAGTCCTCGTCCGTCGAACATTTCCTGAGACACTTCTGCCCGATGAGTATAGCCTGAGCCTCGTCGCGCGGGCACATCGCCGACGGCGAGTTACGCGGGTTCTTGTATATCCGTCCGTCGTCGTCGACCTCGGGTTTCGTCTGATAAGTCTGATCGTCGACGTCGTCGTCCTCGTCGTCGTCCTCGTCCCAATCGTCGTCGTCGTCGTCGTCGTCGTCGACGGCGACCTGCTGCTGCTGCCCGAGTCTAGCCTCGGACGCGAGGAAAAATATGCACAGCAGCAGTATGTGCAGCAGAAGAAACGCGCCGGGTCTCATGTTCGTTCGTTTCGCGCGGTTTCGCCCCTCGCAGTGGTCACACGCACACGTTTCACGTCACGACGCGGCGACGCACCGTAGTAAGAGCAACGCGGTCGACGTTGCCGAAACGATTGGTACCGGGATACTGGCACGAATCGCGAAAACGTTTCTATAGTAGTAGAGGTAATCACCAGCGGGCCATTCAACGGTCCTCCCGTATCCGGAAGCTACGGTTAGAGCAGCAGTCTCATCCCGAGGCGGAACGCGGCGCGAGGACGACGTCGTTTCTCTCGCGACCGTGACTATTAATCGAGTCTGCCTCTTCGGCGTCCAGGAGGATTAGGACGGCGTGTGTCTCTCTCTCCGTCTCCGCGCGCGCCGCCTCTCTGTTCCCCTAACTCCGTGGCAATTTTTTTCTTTATTGTGCGGACTGCGGCCCCGTGCTGCCGGGAATTCGCGGATACTCGCGCATCTCTGCACGCGCACTCAGCCTGTTCAATACATCTCCTCACTCGTCCAGCTTCCAGCAGATGGCGAGGGACAGGGGTAAACCGTCGGAGTTGCGCAGACCGTTACACCCGCCGCCACCCCCTACTTTCGACACCCCTATCGCGCCGGCCGTGGGGGACGGACGCACACCGGCCGCGTTACGGTTTTATGAACGTTAACAATTGGTAACGCGATTCGCTCAATGAAACGCCCGAAACGTATCGAGTCCACTTCCCTCTAATCAAGACAGATCTCCTCGTCGTTCTTCTATATCGTATACCTACGCCCCTGATTTGTATCTCCTCGTTGAATATACAGGGTGAGTCTTAAAACTTGATGACTTCTGATATTTAATATTAATATAATTAATATAATTTAATATAATTCGGGAAAAATGTTTCAGACATGAGAACGTTCCAATTTGCCTTTTGTTAATTCTATAATTTGTTTCACTCCTTGAGTAAGGTACGAAGTAGAAATTAAAATGAATGATTTCTGGGATATCTATTTATTTCAAGCGTTGTTCACTTCTTGTGTATTCCATTGTGCAAATGAGTTTGACTATTTCGTACCCCTTTGTGTAACAGTATAGAGTAGATTTCCTTGGATTCGAATTATCGAGTACGTATTCTGAATTCAATCTCGTTTCAATAGAGAGCTTACAGGAAACGGTAACCCGGTAACAATTGGCGATCGTTTTCAGGAAACCGTTCTCCAGTAGTATTTTAACCAACCAGCGTAGTCTTCTCGATTACAGATATTTTCGCGGCCCTCTATGGGAAACGTTACTTTTTTCCAGCCATCAACTCCGCGGCCGAACGCTTCCCAGTCACGAAAGTTAGCAACACCTGCAGCCACTTTCTAGCCCGTTAACACATCACTCTGAAACTAGTCTAACTGGACGCCCGCCTGCAACTACGATCTTCCCTGCTCTTACCCGTTTATTCAAATCGACTCGGACCGCTTGATAAAACCGTTTGTAGACGAAGATGGAAATAAGATGTTCTCGCGTGACTTCAGACAGACTTTCCTAAAAATTGTTAACCCTTCTGTACGATTTGCATGATAAAACGCGACGCGTTCCGCGAGGTAATGAAAGGTACGCTTGAATAGACGTGGGCAGTAGCCGGGGGATCAGTTTTCAACGGACAAAACTCATTGCAACGATGCTTGTTAGCCACGGCAGTCCGGTGTGCTCTGTGCCAGCCCAGGTAATCCTCGTATCCAAAGTTAGAACCGTCGTCGTTAGAGTAAGTTCGTGTCCGGCATTGTCCTCGTAACGATCGTAATCAATCGGTACGTTTCGATGTCAGTCGCGCGCGCTGTAGGTGATCCAAGGACCAATCTCGCCTATCAACTTCATCGTTCTCGCTTGTGTGCCTCCCGGATGTCTTCATTTGTCTTATTCAAATGAGACGGTCTAGCTGGGGACGGCCTTCGCGCGGATGATTCAATCATACACGATCCTTCGGTGAACTTCCCCTGTTCCATCGTGGAAAATAACAACGAGTCCCTTCGTGTTTTTCAACTACGTTTCGTTGTGTTTTTATGGTTTATATATCAGCTGAAGCGTATCGAGGCGAAGGGATGATTTAAAGGGGCTGCGTAGGTCAAAACTATTGATAAAAGTTTGGCGCAGGGGTAGAATGATTTAAAATAGAATATTTTGTGTTTAATCGTTAGTTAGCGCTGAAGCTACTGATACTTTTTTATTGAAAAGTTTAAGGGGTTCGATAAAAATTTGCGCCTAATTTTCGAAAAAATTTTAGGAGAATTAATTGTATCATTATTTTAATACGAAATTACTAACATTATAACAGATGGTTTCACAATTAACCTGCATATTTCCTCTCTATTATAATTCACCCCTATCTCAGTTCCCGTGTAATTATCGGATCGTCGATATTTGACAGATCCCGCAGGTTGGTTATGGACATGTTTCGAACCGTGCCTAATCGCGTCTCTATCGCAGCCAATAGTTCATTAATTTCTTAAGTAACACTGATAAAAATGTAAATTACGGTATGCCGGTGAAAAAAAAAAAAAAAATATCCGGAGAACCGGTCACTCGGCAAACAAGCAGAACCGTTGCTTAATTAGAAATTCCTCGACAACAAGAAACTTTGTAATTACATATTAAGCTTTTATAAGTGATGGTATAGAACGTTCATTCTTCGTGTAATGACTCGGTAAGAAATGATCGAAGCGTGAATAGGCGAATCAGCGTCCCTTATTAAATAAACGAAACGTGGCTCGTGACATGGGATTCTCCGCGAAACCAGTTTTGTTCTACTTGTTTCATCAAATGAAGAACCATTCGTCGTTTTTGTCTCGCAGTGGGCGGTACGGCCGTCTCACGGCCTGAGGGGAACGACGAGACCCGACGGTGTCAGCTTACAGCTATACGTGCCCACGTTATATCACGTTATCTTTTTTAATTTATCTCCGGGCTCGATTGAAACAAAACGCCCGGTTGATAACGTTTAATGCCGGGCGATCCTTTCTTCCCCTTTTACTAATGCTGCTGCCCCGGCCGCAGAGTACTTACGCATCGATCGGCTCAGCCAGATTGAAGCAATACGACATTACGAACGGTCGTAAGTCTTCGGTGATTGATGGAAATTGCGTAAGTTGACTTGCACGTTGCGAACTAAGTAGACAGCGCCTTGTTACGATACGATCTCGCGTAGACCTCGAATGCTCCCGTTAAATATGCATGCGGATAGATTTCTTTTAACGTTTATGAGGGATAAGACCGATTAACGGGGAGACGGAACATTTTCTTTAGGGGGTTAAATGGAAAAATTGCGTGACTGATCTTACAGATGCTAACTTAAGTGGGCGGCGAGGCTCTTAGATTTACTCTAATCACTCTATTCACTATAGACGTCCCGTGAATGGGACTTCAATGCAGTCAATTGGTAACCTACATCCACCTATTGCACTACCTACATTCTGCATGACAGAAGCCGTCGCGTTAAAACGTTTTGAAATATTGCACTTTGTAGCGGCCATTTGTCAATTTGCATCCCTAACCATAAATCATTTATTTTGTCAGTTCCAATGTAATTCCTGTAAACATTAGCTCATTTGAAAAAATTGTTACTTCGAATATATTCCTGTGTTAGATAAATCCTAAATAATCAAAACTTAAAATATCAAATATAAAAAATTGTTCCCCTCGTTCAAATGAAATTATTTAAATATCTTGAGGCAAGAAATATTACAAATGAGCACTCTTCCAATTATGGGAACACGTAAGTTATATTTTGAAAATGATTTAATTGCGACGAGTTTATTGCATGCGATCATCCGTGCAGCAGCGGCGGATGCTCAGTGCTTCCCAAGCGTAACACACATAACGTACGTACGTACGTACGTACGTCTCTGATTGAATCAACAGTTCCACTAAAACTCATCGTGACAACCCTCGAAACTCCCACTGGCAAGAGGCGCATGGCCATTTCTGAATTGCACTCGAACTTCCACCCCCGTTCTTCGAGTGCGATGAGGAACGGAGGAGCGAACGCTCCGCCGCGTACCTACTCGGAATATCTCTTCCGCTGCAATCACTGCCTGCCTCTCCTTTTGTCCGCGCGCTGCATACGGAGGTACGAGCTTTCACGCTCGTACGTGCCTTGAGCCGCCGGCCCGGCTCTTTCGCGACTGCATCCAATTCAGAGGCAATTGAATTCACGATTCCGCCCATTATCGGTGTCGGGAAAGGATTACGGGAGACGGCGAGGCGCGGCGTGCGTGCGTGCCGCATCTGCGGCCGAGTGCATCTCTAACGACTCTAACGGGAAGAGCGGCCCGGGAGATGTCTGCCGGTATGTGTGCGCGTCTGTACGTGTGTAATGTGGTACCGAGATACTGGCCAGAGATTCGCACGCTTTAATGGTCCAGTCTTGCGGGTAATAAGCACACTCCCGGAGCCTATAATGTCATCGTTATCAAGTTAATTTTGGCGTCGATGCAGCCGAGCTGACAACGAGCCGCTCCAAGGAAATTCTGTCGCTGCTACCGCCACTGATATTACTACCTTTCGGTGTGACCTCATCTGGGATGCTGGTTAACGCTGATACGGGATTTAGGACGTAAATTGATGTTTCGTAACGATACGAAAATGACCGTTGGCCATTTTTAATGCAATTTATTAATGTATGACTTTTTACTATTTAAATATGCTCAATTGTTGTATTTTATGTGGACAGTAAAAGAACTTTTGTTCAAAAACTTAGCGTCCTGTAATAGCTCCCTAGACATGCAAGAAGGAACTTCGAAGCTTGGCTCCTCAAATTCAAGTTTCCACGAAAATGATATATGTTCCGTAACTTCGCAGAGGTTCATAAATATGCAAGGCTGCACTCTTAAAGATCAACTAGCAATAAAATTCGAATTATTCCATAAAACTCGAAAGAATTACTAACAGATTATAATCAAAATTCTTCCTGAAACAATACCCCAGACGAAAAAAAAGGACAACGAAAAGGAGATTAGCTGCAGAAGAATAGAGTACATGCACAAAACGTGAAAAGCGTGAATTCACAGAGGTTTTTCATCGAAAACAAAAAAATGCAGCCAATTCGAAACCTGGAGAGACAAAAAAAAAAAGAAAAGCCAGTCGACATTGTTCCAGATACAGTTCACTACAGTTTTATGAAAGCCGAAACCGGGGAACAACGCAATGGAGAGGTCCATAAGGACGATCGGCGGGCCCCGTAAAAGTTCTGCTTTTTGACGCGTTGATTGCAGGTTTTCTTTCACGTTGCGGTGGCGTGGTCGTTATGAATCGCTCTCCAAGGCAACAGGGGTCACACCGGTGAATCCGGGCTGTCTCTCTCTCGCGCAAAAGAATTGGAGCACCGTGAAGCACGGGATCATAGTAATTATGCGGCACCATGTAAAACGGATTCCCGTGGGCCCACGCGAGCCCGCCGCGCCCCGTCCCGTGCAATTATTAAGCTGTCACGCGCTTAGCCGTGCCCCTCGCGAGCACGTTTTTTCGTTGGTTTTCATCCACTGACAGTGGGAATGGACTCATTCTTTCATTAATCTCTTGCGCGCGGATAGCGCGATGAATTTAAGAAAAAAAAAACAAAAAACGAGAAAACTGATGGAATAGAGTAAAAAGTAAGGATGGATTTTAAATGCATAAATTACAACGAGGAGAAAAAGTTTGTTTTCTGGCAGGAGTCGTAAATCATTCCCGCATGCGTAAGCTGGTTTTTTACCCGTTACCAGCGTAACGGCGCGAACAATTCGATTAAGGGAATCATCGTCACGACATTGAACCGTGGATTATACGCCAGCATAATTTCGGACCCCGGTAAAACAACCGGTCGACGATTATTATGGAAATTCGACGCGCGTGACGATAATCGATACGTACATACCGGGTGGTACCCGCGGAGAAATTTCGTGCCGCTCCGTGCCGTTACCCGGTTGCGCCTTAATTGAATGTCAAATATGAGGAAAGGGGCAAGAGTTATGGCTCTTAATGACGCCAACGTCCGCACAAAGCTCGGTCGCGTTGCCGCGATCGATTTATAGGTCATTGTTTGCCGGTGTGTGCGTATCATTTTTCACGTTCGCTGCGCCGCGAGTCCCACGTGTGTAAGCGCATAACCGTCTTATTCCTTTCGGCCGTGCCTGTGGGTGCTTTTGCGTCGGCGTAAATCATTCGGTAAATTGTGTAAACTTAGATCGCGCGAAAAACTGTGGACGTGCTCGTTTCAATCTCAGTTTCGATCAGAAGCTGAGTGATGCTCGCCAGCATCTGAAATTTTGAATCTTATATGTGTAACCAGTATAGTATATTAACCCCTTCCCTTACGAGCGAATTTCCAAATGTGCGGTCCAAAAACGACAACAAGGTCGGTCGCGCCCGGGGACATAAACAACTTTGCTCAGCGTTCGAAACTGTACAAATCGCAAACTTCCTATGATTTGTATATACACGTGCGCGGTACAATTAAACATTATACTCAAAACCTCCATTTCCTCTTTGTTTGTACCCAACTGATCTAATGTTGCAGCTTTTATTCCGGGAATTTCCATATATTGCCATATTTTTGGCTGGTTCTCGTTTTTTTTCCACACCCACAACTCAGGCGGTTGATAATAGTCAGCATTATCGGATTCATCGCTAATCACCAGTTGGCCAGTAGCTTTTCGTACGACACGTACAATGTCACTACCACTGTCACTACTACTGGCAGCAAAGTCATCACTGTTCTCAATATTAATTTTTCTTTTTGAAGACATTATAATGGGTGATTTTATAATACTTCTTACAAACGATGTAACGTCGAATGCGAATGAGAAGTAACTGAATATCGCGTCTCTGGAATGTCTCTGCCTTACCAAGTTTCTGAAATGTTTTATTTATGTGTCGCTCGGTAAACTTACGACGACTCTGAGGCGTCTTATCCGTGTTTGGTCCGATAACCTTGCGACGCCTCTGAGGCGTCATTGTAAGCTAAGGGGTTAAGATACAAGTGCGCAAAGTAGGTGATTCTCGCAGGAGCGAAGCGAGGGTGACGAAAAATCAAGGAAGAGACTGAAGGCTTGTTCATTCGACTGCTCTCCGTTTTTATTTCTGCACCTGAAAATTCCGAGCCGTACTAAAGGAAAAAGAAAAAATGAACTATTAGTTAATAAATACAATACATCTCTTTTTGCCATAAAATGCTGGGTCATCCTAAGTGAAACGAAGCTTTGAAATTCCGCGCTATTGTCCAATCATTACCTCAACAAATAACATTTTAAATGATGGAGTATGGTAATCTAGATTTAATTACACGCTCGTTCCTCCTCCCAATATCGTTCCGTCACCAGCACCATTCTTTTTTTCTTTGCATGTCTACCCACGATGCGCGTTCGTCTCTAATAGTCTATATTATATACGTATATATGTTATGCGCACACGCGAATTGCTCACGTTTCGCAAGACGTCGTTCACGTGCCGCGACGAAAGACGTCACATCCGCGAGCGCGGGCACGCGTCGCCACGCCGCGCCGTTCAGGAGGAATTGTTGAATGGCTAATTAAAGGCACAATGATGCGGAACCGACGTGGCGTGGCCGGAAGCAGAGGGAGGAGGAACTGTTCTCGAGCGTCGAGCATCTCTTCCGCATCGTAATTACACGTGCCGGACTCCCATTCCGGATGTCGATTAACCATAGATTTGTACCGAGTTATTTCATTTACAGGATTCTCCATTAATTCGTTCAATTCGTTAACAAATATGAAATGATAATTTTCCACTTTTATTGAAAGTAAACTGATAACCAGTAGCTTTGAATTTCTAATAAATTTATATCGAGTTATTTTATACATAGGATTTCCCAATAATTTAACAGCTATGAAATTATGATTTTCTATTTAAAATAAGTTGGTGACGAGTTACATACGTTAATTTTTATGGTCAGCTAAAAAATTTTCAATCAAAGCTATAATTTACCATACAAATTATAATCCCTCACTTTTTCTTTCTTTCTCTCTCCCTCTAACAAGTATTACTACGAAATCTATATTATTTTCTTTTATTTTATAAACGAACTTTCCGATCCGCTAAAAAGATTCCTCCAGTGCAAAATTCCTCAAATGCAAAATCACAACTACTTGTTAAAACATACAAGTGTAAAAGACATGATAATTCTGGATGTAGACACATAAATGATGTTAATCATCCGGTTACAGGACGACAGTGAGGAACAGCAACTGTTCGGTCTATTAGATATTATATTTCGCGTACTACCTAATATGTTATTCTCTCACGCCCCCGAACGGACCATGAACGGTGGTTGATTATCATGCACACCCGAGGCTTGCGTGTTGCATGCCTAACGAGCGACGCGTTCAGCACGAGAGACGGGTTAAGAGAACTCGTCTTGCGTTAGAAACCGGCGCTTCATAATCCATCATAATCTCCTACCCCGAAGGTGAAAGTAGAGCAGGGGGATGTCCGAAGCAATCCGGTTAAGCGTGAATAACATTCTATCGTGTATCTCCCGTTACTCTCTTCTCGAAACTTACTCTCTTCTCTTATAATTTTTTATCTAAATGTAACCTCAAGTATTTAGCAGAGTTTCCCCAATTCGAATTCTGTGCTCTGAATATTTAACCCTTTGCACCCGAAGAATTTTTTCACAAATAATTCATACATTTTTTACATGCAAATTAAGATATTATAATTGATAAATTATTATTCACTTTTAATTTAATCAAGAATATATTAAAGCAAAAATTATTTCCCTAGATAACAATTATTTTATAAAAAAAATGGTGACCTTTCGAGTTCCAAGGGTTAATCTCGTTGCCTCGTTAAAATGGCTGATATAAAATTAATTATCATGTGATAAATATATATACACTAAATGATTTGGAATTATAAATAAATTTGATATCCTTATCAAACGAATTATCTATAATTTGAGTATAACGTTCGCACGCGTGAATTTCCCGATTTACGATTACCAGAAGGCGGATGCTGCGCCTCTCTTGATCATGATCGGCATCATAATTTGTGCGAGCATTGATAAGGTTCGTCGAAATTTTCTCATTTACGAGCCGGCCCGGTCGTAATTCGACGAGCTGGCTTTACGTCCGGGTGATAAAATCGCGCGACAGCGAGATCGTTCTACTGTAGCTCTCTCCGTCTGTCCAGCGACTAATGAAAAAGTTTATGCCTTATGCAAAGCGTAAACTACGCCGCTTTCCATTAACAAGTAATAATCGTCGCTTCATGGATTATTATCGGCGCTCGCCTAAACCGCATCGCGATAATTTAACTATTAGCAGAGATCGTTTGATCTGCGCTGTTAGCGCCGGCGAGCCGCGTGAAACTGCATTCTATATGGTCGACGGTATTAAAATTAAGAGCTCAATCGGCACCTTCGCGGATGTAATAAATAAATAATTACCTTAGTGCCTCTCGTATCGGGAATCGCTTTTGAGCGAACGAGAGTAGAATTTACGAATTCATTTCGTGATTTAAACGCGGGGTTTAACGACCAGCGCGGTAGAGAAAGTCGTTTCAATAGAATATTGATGAACCGCAATGACGGTGTAGTGATAACTGTCAGGCTTGTGCACGCCGTGTTGCGATATGAATTTATGGAGATTAATGGGTTTAACAAACCAGGTGAATGATTTAAAAAATGAATAATGGAAGGAGAAGGATGATACGCGTACGTAAAAGCATTCTAGACCGTGAGCGCGTTTTACCAGGAATGGAACTGTTCGAGCCAGTCAGAAAATAAATCAGTATGAAAGGACTGTATATTACTGACGGGAATTTAAAAAAGAAAGAAAAACGATTAAACGTACAATTCAAAAATCAAAAAAATTACCAACGAAGTCACCAATACTCATTGTGTCAGCAGCCATGAAGGTGCTAACTGGTGAAATATGAACACAATCCAATTTTCAATATTTAATAGGTGAACCGTCAGTAGATAGATTTAACAATTGCCATTAATTTAGCAAATTCCTCGTATAGAATCGGTAATGTAAGAAACATAATTCCATAAGGGAAGAACAGGTTGATGGGTGATAAGCAGAGGCACTCCTGAAAGTGGCTGTTATCGTCGACAGGTTTTATATGTTAATTGAACCGAGTCAGTTTGTAAATCGACGAATTTAAAATAATGAACGGTCAGATTCGTCCGTGAGTGCTCATCGTCGATGGGCAGTAGAAGGAAGCCTGATTTCGCAGAAATGAAATCATCGTGAACTGCAAATTATTGGCTGAAAGCAGGAGGCGTCCGAACGATACCGATTATATCGACGAGGCGGCTGCGTTAGAAACGAATCGAGTTGTCGAAACGCGATAACACCGATCTTTAAGTACGCGGGTAAGTGCGAGACGAGGGATCATCGTTGAATGCATATTTATGAATTGCTACAACCGTTGCCCCCTGATGCAGATAGCACTTAAAAAGCTTTCCGAGCAGAAATTACTCTACATTCAAATGTTTTTAACCACGTTTTACGATAATAACATTCTCGAATGAAGAAACACGGAACGAATTTATGGAAACTGCAGCTTTTAAGAAATTGCTGATAGCGAGAGTAAAATATCAGAAATGGAATAAAAGTTATGACTTAAAAAATACAATAGACATTTCTATTCAAATGTAATTTTCTACGTTTATATTAAAAATAGTTAATTTAGATTCTAATTATAAATAATTCCGTAGTTCGAAGTTTCTGAAAGATCAGAAGGCCACGTGTACATTCTGCATGCCTTTCATTGATTCGCTTCTCGCTTTTTATTCAATCCGAGGACAGTTTATGACGCAGATACTGAAGGCGCGATGGAGGCAGAGCAGTAGCAGGATCGGCGATGCGAAAGATGAGCCTTTTCATTTGTACTACTTAACGTCCGCCGAGGGGAAATACGACGGCGTTAATGCCGGTGGAACGTAATCGAAAGACGTCGGTTACTTCGTGGAATTAACAAGTGCGAAAAGCAAATGCGGATTTATTGCCGTCCCACCGTTACGTGCGCGCAGTTTAAAAGCCTGGACAATTTACGTCCGCCACGGATTGGAGCCCGATTTTCAAATCTCCTGCAGCCACGCCGTGAAGCGCCGCTGGAAACGAATTCCAACAACTCCCGCTTTGCAATTCACCAACCGATATCTCTCATTTATTTATTTTTCCCCCCGGCACAAAGAGTCGAAATGTTTTAACTAACGCAGTAGTTTCGCGTTCCACGCGAGCAATTGCTTTTTTTTACGAGCTGATCCCTCGATTTGATTTCGCAGTACAAAACGAGCAAATTCGCTCATTTCTTACGAGAATCTCGAATTAAAAATGTACGAACTAATTGCTGCGCCAAATTGTTTCAATTAATCCTTCAAATATCTACGCATTGAATAATTCGAAATTCGAATAATTAATTGTCTAATATTATTACATTTTACTTCAAGTACATTTTAATTAGGAAATAAAAATTTGTATACTTGTCTTAATTTTAATATATAATTCACTACGGTTTTTTTGGTAAATTAATTTTCGTAAGATTTATGAGCGGGACTGTACCTGCGGCAAATAGAAGCGCATTCCCTGGGCGTTAATTCCAAACGATGATAGAGGCAATATCGGACGCCAGTCACAGTGCAGCGTTATCTACATGTGTCATCTAAACTTCTCGCGCATCCCGCATTTATATGCGCATCATTAGGCGTTAGTCCTCATGCTACTTGCGGCATAGCGTTCGCCGTTCCCACACAGCGTTTCCGCTTCCGGCCAGCACGTGCACCACGCAACTGATCCGATCGAGCGTCATCCGTTTGAACCGTTTGAACATCTAGCTCAACATCTGTATACAACACTCACGTTCATCGAGATATTGGAAATGGGATTATCTCGTCTGATCTCATTTTGATACACGTGCTGCTGCTCGCTGCTTAATGCATATTGATTAATGAACGTAAGCCACGTAAATTCTACTGCCTAAGCTCTAAGTCCCTGAAATGGGTTGCTAATTGTCAGCATGAAAATTATTGTTAAGAGGCTATCACGTGACTTTTCTAGCATTCATTGGTTAAATCTTTTGTGGTTAAATCTAATGTCTTTTAAATGTTTCAGAAATAGTATAAAACACGAATTTAAAAGATTACAATCTTTCGCCCCTATGTGAAGAAATGTTTTGATCTCTTTGAGAAGACATAACTCTTTTCTTTCGTAGTATAATTTTTATCTGACGTGTTCACTAATGAGACCTTTTGTTTAACTCTTCCATATTATAATTATCACTATAAACCCAGTAGATGAGAGAAATTCGCTTTTGCATTTTGTATATCTCTGAATATCTCGAATGGGTTCGTTATCAGCTCCATCCGACGTGCATTCAACACCGAGCGTCTCGTTCCCGGTTTCGTCACTCAATCTCGACGATAACGTTATCACCGTTGAATTACCATTGCATATTGAGAACGGCGTGTCTTCGGTAACGGTCTTAATTAACATCTCAATTAACCTAGACGAGTAACGCAGTGGCGTGGCTGCCGCCGTAATTTCCTGTTCCCGTGGTGGCGAAAGAACGAGATAAGGAGAGACGGAATTATATGTATCGGTGACGCGATCGACTCGAGCCGGGTTCGTTTTAAAGTAGACCGATACAAATTAACTATCTCTGCCACTTGAGCGGACATTTACCGCTAATTACGTCGTGCGGGAACGACGCGACGCCGCCGCCGCGCGGTAATTATGCCAGCCCGCGAGCTGATCCGATCGGCTCCTCTTTTTCATCCCTCCCGCTGCCCCCTTGCCGCGCTCAGACGGGTAGGGGAGGCCGTGACTAATAATACCGGACCGAAAATCGTATCGTATCGATCCCGTAGAAACGCGCGCGCCGCGCTGCAACGTCGTGGAATATGCGCGCGGCCGAACTCCCATGGGGAGCCATCGGACGTCACCCGCCGACCCGTCGGCTGTGTTCTTTTAATTGGACCCAGAACCGAATCGCCGATCGGCTGCAGGTGAATCGCAACGATTTGTATCGCTGGCAGATCATTACTCATCTATCCTCCCCGGGGACTGCTCCCAGTCGACGTTCCACCGCGAGAGCGTATAATGGACCGCCGCGGTGGTTTCGTTGAAATTTTCCTTCGTTAACGTGGATACTGTCCAATCCGTTTTTACTGAAATTTTCATCGAGACGATCAGGCTCCGCCGCCAGAAATTCAAAACAATTTTACTAGTAGATTTTCAAGCGAAATAAAATATATGCGAAAAAATTGTATTTAAATGGGAATTTTTTTAATAAATATTTGGATCGTGGATACCTTACGGGTATTTTCAAATGATTTTATATGCATATTCATATACGAGACTTTTAAATGTCAAGGAATAATATTCGTTGAATAAATTGATGCAGTAGAAAATATTCATTTTAGAAAGCATTCTAGTTTAATTGAATACTTTTCGCCTGTGATATCAGCCTCTATTTCTCGTGCACCGAGTTCAGGTTTCAACGTTTCCTTGGAACAAAAGCAACGGTGCCGACTGGCCAATTAGTTCAACCCACGAGGCTACCACTGTGTCAAAATCCCGGCGAAAAAGGTACCGAGGAACGTGACAGGGCGAAACAGAAAAAACGTAGGCGAAGCGGTGCTGCGAGGGAACTACAAATGTACAAGCGTACGTGGACGCTTGACCGTATATGTATGTAGAAGCGGTCGAGTGGGAGATTTACAAGCTAACGGCTGGTTGCTCGTGCCCACGTCCAATTTCCTCGGATATCCACGGAAAACAAACCCCTTTCGTTCGTTCGGTCGCCGTAGAAAGAGAGAAGGCAGCCCTCCGTCTTGGGTTTCCTGCGGCATGGCCCGGGGCGTAGGCGTTCGTAATAACTTCTCGCGTGGAAGTTGGGCGAGGCACGAGCGAATCGGCCCGCGTGTGTTTATCGTACTCCCGGAGTGAGAGTCGACTTCGTATGGCCTTTTAACCTTATATGGCCCGTGCACCTGCCCGCAGTCCGATAGGACATTTCCCATAATGCGTCCTCTCGTTTTTTTTCCCTCCTCTTCTCTCTTCTTTTTTATAAACGCGTGTGGGTATACGTGTAAAACGACGAAACTACCATCGAATGCGGCCAGGATTTATGATCGAACACGGGAGTGAGTTCGGATCTGAAAAAATGTCTCCCGTTGTGTTTACCAATCTCCTCGCGTTTTGTTTGAACCCTTT
>SHCU01000483.1:72984-87978 GCA_004307685.1 Ceratina australensis | reverse complement strand
TTTTTTTTTCTTGTCTGTTGGTAAGTTGGGATGATTAGGGGTTGCTGCGAGGGATTGCTCAAGTGCACATGCACCCTTAGGTGGGTTCGAGCCTCTCTGCCTCCTCGTTCGTTCTTTCTCGCGCACTGCGACTTTTTGTCGATGAAGGTCGCTCGCGAGAATACCTGCCGCTCCTTTTGCCGTTCCGTTCCGTTCCGTCGACCGAGTACCGCGAAATCATGCGATTCCTGGTTTCGCGGAGCAGGACTTTGTAACAATCACGGCCGACAAGAAACGGGGAATATTTCGTTCGCTTTTGACAAGGATGGCGTTCCTCCTTTTTTCATCCTCGCAACTGCCGCCCGTATTTGTACCGCGTTTACGCCTTTTGCGGTTGATCGACGACACCTTATATTTTTATAGATCGCGACAGATATTTTTACGCGGACACACGAGGATCTATGACAGAATTTTCGTTCCCTTAAATCGTTTACAATTTCTATTTTTAACGCCGACTTGATTTCAAAATTAGAATAGAAAGCGTATTTGTCTAATATGGACACCGTGTAAACGAGAGGATGATGAGAGAAGAGAAATTTTATTCGAACAGTTTTATAAAACTGCTGGATTACTAGAATTTCGAATTAAGGTGTGAAAGGAATGTTGAGTTATGTATCCTGTACGCCAACGAAATATGGTCCGTAGGCTCAATAAAGTGCCCTTTTATAGCGGCCAATGCTCCTATCTTCTATCTTTTGTAACGTACCCCGGAACAAAGTCGGCGACGCCGGTTGTCTACGAAATAGAAATTTCAGTCACGTTCCCCCGGCAAGTAATTCGTTCTCCGCATAATCGGTTGAATAAATAAATACATAAGCAGTCGCGGTGTAAAAACCTTATCCGATAAGGCGAACCAGCCCGAATTAAAAGTCGCTTCAATAAAATAATGAAATGACAGATAAGCTCGGTTAAACGAGCGTGAACCCGCGCGTTCCGTTGCGTATATTCATTTTGAAAAATCGTCGTTTCAATCTCGGCCGCGTGACAGTTTTACATCTGGCGAGCTCGCCGCCATAAATTTCCCGGCGATCGCGCGGGGATCACGGTAAAAACAAAGTATCAAACCGCGTTACAATCGGCGACGTTACGGTCCCCGTTTCAAGTGCCCACCTCCTTCGCCACGACGCTCCGTTTTCGTCCTCTTCACTCCCACGATCGGACATATCCGAAACGCTCGTCTGCCAATATCCTACCTACCCCGTTCGCCGGGCAATAACAATAATAATACCCGTCGGGGACCCGCGATGGCGACGGCGACGACGACGACGACGAGGATAGCAGAGGCAGGGGCCCGGCAGGGACGCGGCCAAGGCCGGCAGAAAAGGGGGCCCCGGGTCGGACCCGATCGCGGATCTCGGTCGCATAAATTTGTTTTAATTGCCAGCGACGTTACATTTTGCTTTAATTATGCCGCATTATCTGGGAGGTAAATTAGGTAGGCCCGGCTCTCGGTCCATCTTCCCCTTCCCCCCGGTATTTTTCCCCACCGTTCGGTCCCGGCGACAGGCCCTCGCCCCCCCTGTTCCTCCCCCTCGTCTGTCCCGGGGACAGTTCGCCTTCTACACGGTGATGGCCGTTCGATTCTTCCTGTTTGCGTCCGGCCAGCTTCTTCGTCCCGTGCAATTGGATCGTTTCAGATATTCTCGGAAATTTCGAGACCGAGAGCCGCCACCAGTGAGGTTTTATTACATCGTTAAAGAACAACGTGACAGTTTGTAGCGGCATTGACGGCCGGTAAATATTCATATTCCTATACGCGGCGTTACCGGCTTTGAAAAATTACGCTTGGGTTACATATTCATAGAGTAATAAACGCGACACACCTTATGATTAATCGCGTCAGATATAAATTCTAACGAGCGGATATATGTTTACCTTTCGCTCGCTCGTTTATTATCTACGGCGTATCGGTCGTTTTGATCGATAAAATTCCAGCCGGGCTTGACGGGCGTCGATTATTCATTTAACCGTTGCTCGGGTAACGTTTAACTAACTATACCGCGATAGAGAGAGAGAGAGAGAAAGTGATTTCACGGTACGTTCGCGTCCGGACAGTTGTCCGGTTCGATTCGGACCCGAATCGTCTTGAGCTCATCACTAAGGCCCTTTCCGCGCTTCGGGCCTGTAGGAGCGCTCGGGATAGGATCTTTCTCCACCCGCTCCTCTTTTTTCCACGGCCGATCAGGGGGCCAGGGCCCGCCACCCCAATTCCCTGTTCCCTCAGAACGGAGAGAGCGTGTGACAATTTACTCGGCCGATCTCTCCGGTCCTTCGTCCTTTCCTCTCCCCTCCCCTCCTTTCACCCTTTCTTCTCTCGTTCTTATAGCCGCGTTATTTATGCGGGGTCCGGCTAATAAACATATGAACGCCCGTGGCTTCTCTCTCTCTCTCTCTCTATCCCGTGAGACCGGGCCAGCTCGCGCACGCACACACGCGCGGCCAGCGTGTACGTGCACACAGAGACACCGCGGCCGGGCCCCGGCATTGTCTCGTCTTATTAACAGCCGGCCGGACGATATATCTCGCTTGTCCCCGCCTGGCCCGGCCCTCCGGGAACATCTACCGACACCTTCGGGAGAGGACAGGGTGTCATAGAGGAGTCGGACAACGCGCACGCACGCCCACGAACTCGCCTCGGGGTTATACATTTTTCCTACCAAACGAGCAATTCAATTTTAGCCCACGTTACAAACGAATCAGATTTTTCGTTCGATTTCGGATTAGCGGATTGCTATAGGAAATTTTAAGTGCCTAAGGGAGAAATTCACGATTGAAAATGGTGATCTTATGGGGAGATACGTTTTTTGTAGTATATAATATTTATAGAAGTGCTTGAAGCTCTGAATGGTTACAAAGTTTGAATTACAGGCTCGATGCATTTTAATTAGAAACGAATCAGATTTTTATTCGATTTTAGATTAGCAGATTGCTATATAAAATTGTAAGTACCTGAGGGAGAAATTCACGATTGAAGATGATGATATTACTGGGAGATACACTTTTTGTACTATACATATAATATTTATAAAAGTGTTAAAACCCCGAATGGTCACGAAATTTGAATGACAGGTTCGATGCATTTTAATTATAAACGAATCAGATTCTTATTCGATTTTAGATTAGCAGATTGCTATATAAAATTGTAAGTGCCTGAGGGAAAAATTCACGATTGAAGATAATGATATTACGGGGAGATACACTTTTTGTACTATATAATATGTATAAAAGTGTTAAAGCTCTGAACGGTTACAAAGTTTGAATCACAGGTTCGATGCATTTTAATTAGAAACGAATCAGATTCTTATTCGATTTTAGATTAGCAGATTGCTATATAAAATTGTAAGTGCCTAAGGGAGAAATTCACGATTGAAAATGATGATATTACTAGGAGATACACTTTTTGTAGTATATAAAATGTATTAAAGTATTAAAGCCCTGAATGGTCACGAAATTTGAATCACAGGTTCGATGCATTTTAATTAGAAACGAATCAGATTCTTATTCGATTTTAGATTAGCAGATTGCTATATAAAATTGTAAGTACCTGAGGGAGAAATTCACGATTGAAGATGATGATATTACTGGGAGATACACTTTTTGTATTATACATATAATATTTACAAAAGTGTTAAAACCCTGAATGGTCACGAAATTTGAATCACAGGTTCGATGCATTTTAATTATAAAGGAATCAGATTCTTATTCGATTTTAGATTAGCAGATTGCTATATAAAATTGTAAGTACCTATGGGAGAAATTCACGATTGAAAATGATGATATTACTGGGAGATACACTTTTTGTAGTATATAAAATGTATAAAAGTATTAAAGCCCTGAATGGTCACGAAATTTGAATCACAGGTTCGATGCATTTTAATTTAGCTATATTCATAAAATTTCATACGATTCTCATTTTTAATTCTATTGCCGAGGGCACTCTCTTAAAGGGTTCATTTAACGGGAACCTGGGCAGTTTTTATATTAAGCAGCAATGATCATAAAATCATTTGACGAATATTGCGAGGATCGGGAACCGTGGATGCCTCTTCAGAAGCATCTTACCGACACGGAGCGCACGGTGGAAAGAGAAGAGGAAGGGTCTTTCGGAGGAGCGCAGAGGGGCCAGTTTGTAGAAGCGACGCGGCCGTGATGTCAACGAATATTTATTTAATTGGCTCCGCGGCGGCGCGGCGCGACGTCGAACGTAGCCGCTGTGTTATGCGGGGGCGATCTCCGAGTCTCTCTCTCTCTCGCTCCATCCCGTCGCGTCCTGAGGGAGGAAGAAACGAAGGTACCCCTAATATTATGTTTCGAACGTGTCTCGGCGAGCCGTGGGCAAAGCGATCGGCCATAATAATCGGGTGTCTCATCCCTCTCCGTTCAGGCTCCGACTTTTTTAACTGGATAAAGTCGGTGAATGTTTTATTACTCCGTTTCAGGATAATATCTAATATATAATAATACAATAATAAGATAATATATAATCTATAATTGAACCAGCCGTTTGCGGTATACATTTATTATAACGACAATTTATATTCGATTCAATCTGTAGATTCGAGAGATACTTCAATTTGGTCTAGCTCATAGAATTATAGTTTGGAGACGGTAGGCTGTTATGGGCTACCATTGTAACAAGCAATTCGATCGATGTTACGAGCAGTGAAAGCTTCAAACTTAATCGTCGACAGTTTCCTCGCGGGTATTACGGGGGTATTGTGTCGGGCTCAAAAACCGTGACGCGTTTCTAGCCCGGCATCAATCCGCGGCCCACGTCGCCGCGGTTAAGTGTCCCCCGATAAGCGAAACGAGGCTACCGGACGTAACTTATTGGCAAGTTTGCGCAGGAGCGCACCGCAAATGGAATAACTCGCGGCATCAGACTCCACGAGGGGAGAGAAAGAGAGCGCACGCACCGAGAGGAGTATCAGTCTAAAAGGGGGGAACGAAACGGAAGGAGCACTTTCCGAGAGAGGGCCAGAGAGAGAGAGAGAGAGAGGGCGGCTCGGAGTGATTTGTGAAGACGCTCCCGCGGTCGTAATCACGTGGGATCTCCGGGGCCTCCCGAGGGAGCGAGAGGCCCGCATCGGAGCGGCCGCCGCCGGGAACGGGACCGACAGATTCTTATTGTTATTATGGGGAGTGACGTCCCACGATCCTGGCATGTTTATGCGTCCAGATTCGAGGCGGCCTTGGCGGCTGGAACCCGCGGCCTGGAGCCGCCGAATCAAAGAGGCCTCCACTCTCCTCGGTCAGTCTTCGTGGCTACCGGCCCCTCCTCATCGAACGTGCTCTCTTTTTTTTCTCTCTTTATTTTCGCCGATCGATCCCTCGGGAGAAGGACGGCCGAGATACGCGCGTCGGTGACGAAGACGTTTCTGATGACCGTTGCTCGCCCGTTTGATCGCTAGACTCCGAGGGAGAAGGACCAGTGTGAGAACTGGAGGCGTTCAACGGAGTGATTGCCCTTTGACGAATTCGACGCCAACCTGCGGGCGCAGGTGGATTTGATAAGGAGCTTTGGCAGTCCGGCACAGACGGTTAAAAGGAGATTCAATTGCGTCTAGTGCGTCATAAAATTATTGTTAAAAATGAACTCCTTCTATGAAATAATTCCTAGAAATAATATCGTAGAAATAATTCATAGAACTATCAGAGAAATATCTATCTCTATCTATCTATCTATCACTATCATAGAAATAATTTATCTATCTATCACTCTATCACTATAATATCACTGTATCTATCACTATAATTTATCTATCTACCTCTCTATCTATCTATCACTATCATAGAAATAATTCGTAATATTTAGACATTTGATTAATCGATACGAGATTGTGATGGCAAGTATTTCTAGCAAGAGATCTTAATTTAGCAGATCTGTCGTGGAAGGCAGAGTCTTCCTGTGTTCTTGACAAAATCCGTCGAAACAAGGGGGTGTGTTTATGACGCGCTCGTTTCAGGGACCGGGCGTCATAAAGAAGAAGCGGACAGCTCGGCGTGGTGCAGCGCGGCACGAGCCGATGGAGCCTGCAGAACGTGCTTCTGGGCGTGGCGGGGCCCCAGGGCGCCTCCGACGGGGAATAAATTATCTCGCGGGCACGAGCCGCCGCACCCCGGTTATTATTGCCTAATAGGGGGCCAAACAAACGATTCCCGCCTACTCTCGATGACGGCGTGATTAAATTGTTGTTATGGTTGGCCCTCGCGCCGCTCCGGACTCCCGGGAACCGGTTCAATGTAGCCGTTTCACCGGACTTACAATTAGATCTTTCTAGCTCGTCTTAATCTGTCGAAAATACGTTTCCATTTTTATAGGTATTGAAATATCAGATTGGTTTAACGAGCCATCGGATCAAGATGATAGGCAAGGCATTGGGACAGAGTAGACTTTAGTAGACTATCAGTGTCACCCACGAAAATAACCAAAAATATATCTTAGACCGTAACGTGACATAAATATGCACAATGAACTTTAAAAAACATTTACTTTGCGCTGACAATTTTTCAGGGAAGGTACGCAATGATTTTACAAGAATCACATAATGGCCACTGCAAGATTTTTTTGGTCGGACTGTGAGAAATGTTTTAATTGATACAATTTCAGGGTTAATGCTGCCACAGCCTTGGGCAGTTAAAAGTCCCGGCCTGTTTCGTCGATTCGGGGCGCAAGGACGTTCGCCCGAGCTGCGTTCGCCGTGACTTGAGCACCTCTATCGGTGTTTCACCTTTCCTTCGTCTCCATCTGTCCTCAGCCAGCACCGTTTCGCTCTCGCTCGTACTCCTCGCGATTCAATTTCTCTTTCTACCAGCCACGCTCTTTCTCCCTTTCTCCACCGCCGGCTCTTTCTCCGCCGTCACGGGCATCAACGCGATGTCTCGTTTACACGGCTGTCGCGCGATACTTTATGCTTTAATGTCGACACACGTTGTCGCCTGTATGCTTGCTCGGCCGTGCCGGGGACACGTGAATTTTATCCGACACGTATGCGGCCGATCGTACTGGCTAGTATCCGTACGGTTCGGGCAAACTCGTCCCGGAACATCCGGTTGGTAAGCTTGCCCCTTGCCTGGCTAAGGAAATTTCATGCGACGAATTTATCGATTTACGATACGCTCGCTCACTATTCAAATATTCCACTTTTTCCTTGCTACCCTGTTGTTTCGCAATTTCGTCGAACACTTCGCGCGTCTTTAATTAACTCGACGCGCACGGAATTCAATCCCTTCAAAATGCGGCTTCGTAGAACGAGCCAAATTGTCTTGTGCACGACGAGTAGCAGTAACGTTTCTCGATTTCTGGTCGCACCGGGAATTCGTGGATTTTCATAATTGCTAATTGCCGGCCGAAGTCCGATATCGGAGTTGCATAAAAAAAATTTGGCCAAGTTCCAAGTAAAACTTGTAGTTTCAGTTACACATACCCAGCCCCCTCCTCCTCCGTTGGCGAAACCTCTTCGGTCACGGAACGCGATAAATCTCTTCCATCGACACTGGCCTGGCAATCGGCATGAACAGTGGGCATTTGTATATCGAGAAGATAGGAAGAATTAATTAGAGGTATCGCTGGTATCTTCGGGCGTCATTAGCGGGCGTCGCTGTCGTTGCTGCCGGGGTACACGTGTGTAACCTCGCATGACCGGGACCCCTCAGCGAATCTCACCTCCTCCTCGCGCCCAACCCACCCGGACTCTCCTCTCCTGTCCTCCTCCGGCTCTCCGCCGCTGCAACCTCACCCCTCGCTCCCGCGGCAGAGACATGATTCATTTTTTGCATGGGGTTGCACGTTGCGTGCCGGTGACGTCCAATTTACGCGGGCTGCTCGCTTGTCGCAGCCGACGCGGGCTTAAATCAACAAGATGTAATTTGGAAAACGAACTGAATTGAAATTCGTAGGACCCACAGAGAGGAAGTCACCCCTCCGTAAGCAAAATACAGTTTTCACACCAAAACCGATTTAACCCTTTGAGCGCTATGAACCCATATATGGATTCTCGTACGACCATTCGGTTTTGGCTATGAACTCATGTATGCGTTGTTACACACTATTGTTATGTTGTTCATGTTGCTTAACACTAGAAAGACTGAAACTTAGTATATACCTATATTGCCCAAAAGCAGTCAAAATAACTTTATTGTGAAAGAATAACTGGCTATTGACTGGATTTTGGCTATGAACTCATATATGCGTTGTTACACACTATTGTTACGTTGTTCATGTTGCTTAACACTAGAAAGACTGAAACTTAGTATATACCTATATTGCCCAAAAGCAGTCAAAATGACTTTATTGTGAAAGAATAACTGGCTATTGACTGGATTTTGACTATGAACTCATATATGCGTTGTTACACACTATTGTTATGTTGTTCATCTTGCTTAACACTAGAAAGACTGAAACTTAGTATATACCTATATTGCCCAAAAGCAGTCAAAATGACTTCATTGTGAAAGAATAACTAATGCGTAAAGAAACTTATTTAAAATTGATTTTTAATATTTTCTTATATTATTTACAGTTATAAAACAGGTTGTTAGTAAACATTAACAATAAGAAGAATGTCTAAGAAATTGTATCATTATATACATAATTCTTTTTCTAACTAAAACTGAAAAGCAGTCAAAATGACTACCTCGGGCAATCTAGTGTCAATGAAATTTTTGTTGCTTGTGTTGCTTGATGAAATAAATGGTTATTAAGGCTCTTGAGGTCGCTACATAATTTATTTCAGATGCGATCAATATATTCTGCAATGAGAATTCTACTCAACTTTTAAAAAATACGTAGCCCATAGGAGTTTTTGTAAAGAGTGACCGGCGCACGTTTAACATCGGACAACGCAGCGCTTAAAGGGTTAACGACTTTCTTTTAATAGTTGTACATTTGCTTGTAATAAAAATTGCTAAATAAATGAATTTTTGATGAAACCAGAAATTCTCATGCAAGAATGCATTTCCCTATTTTGTGTTAAATGTGAAAACAAAACGATCTGCGATTTGAAAATCGGAGCTTGTCGACGAGAGGATGGAGTGACTCTTTCGCGTCGATTTCATCGAGGGACGGGTCGCGAGTCGTAAATCTCGAATAGGCGGGCCACCGATTACCATAGACAAGCCGCGCGTTGATTATAAACATAATTAAAAACAACAACGTTCGGGTTTCGCTCGGGCAACGTTCTCTTAAACGTATGCAACCGAGGCTCGATGCCGGTGGTCCGGCCGCGGGATGCGCCGCGCCGACCCAGGAAGCTTCGATCGTGTCTCAACCGCGTCGCTATCGATCCTCATCGATCCCGAGCGTCGATACGGGCTACCGTTCTCCCTCTACCGTCCCCCTCTCTCTTTCTCTGCCCGCTGTTCGCCGGCGCGGCAAGAAAATGGAAAAATTCAACCGGGACGCTCTCCGCGCTGATCCGCGAACGGACGACTTTTTCGCGGAAGCGGCCGGGATCGCGGATAAGGAAACCTTCAGGTGGATACCTCCGCTCGAAAAAAGTGGATGATCATTTTTATTGAATTCTGAAAATCGCGGACGGGACGGTTACAAGATGGCAAGCTGAGTTCTTCTCGGTCTTGTAAAACATGTAATCGTATACTTGAAACATCTGATCCTTTATGGAAATTACATGATTAACATTTCCAATTGTTAGCTGCTATGCAAAACGCTTCGGATCGACGCGTCACATTTCCAACAATTATGAATTATATTTTGTACGCATGAAAGGTAATAAAAGTACTTGCATACAAAAAATGGTCGTTTAACACTAGGTTGCCTAATGAAGTCATTTTTACTGCTTTTTACTTCCAATTAGAAAAAGAATTATGTATATAATGATACAATTTCTTAGAAATTTTTTGTATCGTTAATATTTACTAATAATCTGTTCAATAACTGTGAATATTATAAGAAAATATTAAAAATTGATTTTAAATGATATTCTTTACACCTTAGTTATTCTTTGACAATGAAGTCATTTTGACTGCTCTTGGGCAATATAGGTATATACTAAGTTTCAGTCATTCTAGTGTTAACCCTTTTGCTTCGAGCGCCACTTATGAGCGGCGTACACGACACGACCTATGGGTACCTGTCCGTACAGTGGCAGTACTTCGACGGACCAAACTGCCGTAGCGAAAGGGTTAAAAATATATTTCAAATACAACGGTTGAAACTGTTGGCAGCTGATAAAAGAAGATCGAAATATAATTGGTGACGCGAAGGGTTGAAGCGAATACTCACTGACAGCAACACTTTAAATTGAAAACTAATATAATCGTTTCGAAAAAGGAATAGAGGTAAAAAGCGAGACGGCATCTGGCTACCGCGAATGCCGAAAAAACAAGCAAACACGGCGGTCACTGTTATAATAAGCCCGTCGCATGATGGAGGAGCGAGGGCAGCGCGAGGCTCTATCTCGCTTTAGAATCAACGGAACGGCGGGGATCAGTAAAATCCTCGTTCGGCCGCGAATAAAATCGGCGTATTTACGGCGTCGCGGTGCCGAGGCGGATGGCGAAATGTAAATTCATTTCATCAAATGCCGGCTGAAATTATAAATGCCCGTGGCTGCTCGATTCAGACTTCGCCTAACGACCCTGCATACACGCGTGCCCGTAACCCGGGGTTGCACGTACGCACGTGCGTACGTATGTATGTATGTATCCCGGCCCGGCCACGCTCTGCATAAAGATCTTTATCCGGTCGGGCTGTTCGTTTTCCAACGCGCCGGAACTTCCACGCGAAAGAGAACTTTCTTTCAAATGGAATCGGTTCGCGTTAGTTAAAATATTTTTGCCCGACGGGGGAACGCACACGCGGACGCGTAAAGAATTTATTAGAAGGGTATCATTCTTGCCGTTCTGAATGTAAATCCACGGAGAATCGAGACAAAACGTAAAACGCTTGGACGAACGAGAAATACATATTGACTATAAGGATTCAACGAATGCGAAACGATGTAAAAATGGAATTGCCGAGATATTTACGTTGTAATATACCTGTTAAATATTCGACAATTATTTTTACTCGCTGGACGAAATTTACGATATCCGGTGGCAATTAACGTTTCCTGCCAGTTTCATCGGTTCCCGGCAACAATCGCCGTTTACGTATATACCACCGTGAACGTGTTCGAAGGGAGCATCGAGGCATCGCGCGGACTCACGACACGAGGAGAGAGCAGAGGCGGGGGCGGCTGACTCGGAGGAGACTTGGCTTGCCCGAGAGCGCAGCAACGATTCCAACAAATTTGCACCTCTAATCGCACCTCGCGATACGAGGTATAATGAGAGCATGACGCCAGCCGAGAGAGGAGCTAAGGATGAAGGAGCTCGCAGGCGAACGAAGCCCGATTGGATCTGCACTGGCTCGGCCAGTGTGAGAGGCCAGGCCTCACCTTTGACCCCTCTGCCCCATCCCCCCGACTTCTTCTTCTTCTTCTTCTTATTCATCCACGTTCTTCGTTTTGTTTCTACCTCGGCCAACAGTTCGCCAGCTCGTTTCTTTCGTTCGATCTCGCCCGGTAGCCTCGGGTCCTGTTCCTCCGCTCTCATATTCATCTCATTCTTATTCTATCGATTTCACGCTGTTTCTGCTGCCCGTTCTTCGCCTCGGGGTATACCTACGGTCTCTCGGGGAAATTAATTTCCGATTTCTTTTCTTTTTTTCCCAAGCACGCAAGTGTTTCTGATCGATGCCAAATGGACAGAGCCCACGTGGCTCGTAACGATTATATTTTAACACTATGACGTCCGGTGGCTTCACGTTGGTGTCACGCGAAAACTATCGGGTAAATGCCGATGGCTTCACGTTGGTACCGTGCAGTAAATAAATAGATGAACGAATACGAAAAACGATGTACTCCTATTTGAATAAGTATATCATCACAATTTCGAGAAAATAAAGTGACAGGATTGAGACATCGGAATTGATGATAAGATTAACACATTCGCGACCGCTGACGTGAATTCACGTCATTTTAAATTTTATTTCTGATTGCAAGTATACGAATTACAAAAATCTTTTGATCTTAAACAACACATAATTGCAACATTCATATTTCAAAACAAATTTTATCTTTTTTATCCTTGTTTTAACGATACAAGTTTGAGGCAACCAGTTTCAGAATTTCATTATTTTTGCCGGTACTCAGTATTAGAAACGAACAAAATTTGCCGTTCGCGAATGTGTTAATAAACAAGAACTTCGGAAAACCGCTGGTGATAAGCGAAATTATGTAAGTCGGTTCTACCGGCGTGGCACGGAAAAAATCTAGATTAGTCTTGCGGGCAGCATAGAGTTAATTGTTACCTGCCACATCGAAGCTCCACGATTTAATGTACGGTTTTAATAAAACAGTTTTTTCACGCGTTGATACAAGGCACGGGTGAGACGGAAAAAGATGATCGGCTCGGTATAATTGATAGAGTGGTACAACTTCGCGAGATTCTACGAGCCTCCGCGCGAGATCACCAGGAATGAATCACTGCTCACGCACACGCGTGACCGCGCGGTACGAGGCCTTAATACGACCGTAAAGGCAAGCCGCGGTAATAATAAAGTGATAATAAAACGAAATGCAATGCCCAATCGTCTCACGGACGCGGCGCGGTGTACGGAGNACTGATACGAGGCTGTCTATCAGAGTTTCCTTGAAGGATGTTCGTCATCTTTTACAAAGATCGGTGCAAAGATCGAAAAATCAATAAAAGGCAATAAAAAAATCAATCATAAAAAATGGTACAATTCCAATTACATTGTCGATAAAAAAAGTGTCATTATGATTTTATGTGTGAGATCTTTTTTTTTAATTAAATCTTGTACCTATTTACGCGTGATACAAAAGTGATTCGTAAAAATGCGGGTCAACGCACGGCTGAAAGTGTGATCATTCGAGGTGACGAAGCAAGTGATGCAGGGGTGGTCCTCGTAAGGTACGCCGTCGCCGTAATTCATCGGCGGACAACGTCTTACGGCAGATTTTAATTTTAACGGGCAACTTTCGGGCCCCGTTTATAGGCCTCGATGTATAATTTTATCGTGCCTGCCGATCTGACCGCGGGCCCTCCGGGCCAAATATTGTCCTCTCGCCGCACCGGCTAGCCTGCCTCGAAACGAAGGTGACAACGGGGCGGGGGGCTTCCATGATCCCGTGAGGATCGGCTCGAGATACTTTCGCTTTCGACTACCGGGCCCTTTTTGGAATACAGAATTCTTCGATGCTATTAGAAGAAAATTGGTAGGGCATTAAGAGAAAATGTTGCGGAGAGGAGGTAGTAGAAAATCGAATTTAAGCTCTCGGGAGAATTGAGAATTATATTATTTTTTAATCGGTTTGCAATCAACTTATTTCACGTGGACAAATCTCCGTGATTTGAATATAGTCACGGTTGCTGGCGAGGGACGTTAAAAAATCGTAGGAACCGTAAGAAATCTATACCCTGTGTAAAGATGGTGCTGAGCTCCTTTATAGATTTGTAGAAAGTTGTAAATCAAACGTTAATGGGAGCCCGCTGTCAGGCATAAAGAGCTTGAAACAACGACGCATAACGATAAAGATAAACGTCCCAGAGAGCGTAAAGGGTGTTCCTGCTACGTTTGGTCCCCGACGTTCCCCCTGACTCCGTCCTCATATTGGCTTTTATGGTCCTTACACCGGTGAACCAGTTTGTAAGCATGAACATTTAAAAAGCTTCGAATAGCCGTCATCAAAGTTTGAGGGATTTCCGCGTAATCTGATGGAAGACGGCCGTAAATTTGCGCGCCGATCCTATCTGCCGCGAGCCCCGGACCGGACAATATAACCCTCCTCCCTTATGCGTTCCGTTTTAGCCGGCGCTCTAAAATATTCCGTTTTACCGAACCAAATTTCAACATTTTTACTGATATCGAAATCACGACTGTAAAGCAGCTAGTACTTATTCAAACATCGTTTCATCTCATAAATAAGTTTCTCGCTGTTGAATATTACATGAATTTTCTAACAGCCTCGAATATTTATTGTCGAATTTTTCTAACGCGTAATACAGCTGATCAGAAAACAATTATTATTTCTACCTAACACGTTCTCCTGATTCATTTTATTTCTTTATCGAATAGAAATTGTAAAATTAGATTCGGAATGATAACAAATCGGAAATAATTCGACTTTATTTACGAGCGGGATTGTTTCCGGGGTTGGAAGCATTAGACTCCGTTTGCCGATCGTTAATTTTGCCAGTGATATTAAAAGATTAATGGTTCCGTTTCGAGAATCCGCTGACCGCAGATTATTCATTAACTTCCACGGTAAACGATCTTCCATCATCGTTCGTTGATTTGTTTTCGCGTGAGATAATAAACACCGCGCGCCAGATCACGACTCGGTTCCTCCTCGTTCGTCGAAATCTGCTCAATGAAATCCAACTTACTCGCTGATTTTCCTCGGAACTTATAGCATTCCAACGGTTATTATCGAGCGATCATCCTCTCGCGAATCACCGAATTAATCAACGGTAACTGTCAACTCAATGAAGTAAAAAATCACGTCGATTTCAAGTTGCAGTTCGCGTCTCTATTTTTCTGTTATTTAATCGTAGAATATATTATCTTCAACAAACCGGAAGAACGGTTTAAAAAAAAAACGGTCTCATTCAAGTTCTGTTAATAACCAACTGTAGCGAGGCCTGACGGATTTGGGTGCGTCGCCGGGACGCATTTACCCGCACAACGGGCAATTGTATGCCGGAGAAACCGAGCCCGTTCAGCCAGACCTCGGACAATTCCAAATATTATGACGCCTCGAAACGCAGCAGCGAGGCGTCGCGACGCATTCTAACCAGTCACGCGACGACGCCTTCCGCGCGTTTGTCTATTTGAACAGGCCGCGAGAAACGCGAACCTTTCCGATTGTTGCCACCGTCATCTGACAGTTCTCGACTCTGCGGTTCGCACCGCACGCTAATAATTTTTCA